>JAHZNC010004635.1:0-11551 GCA_027744095.1 Zhuqinia jingwanae | reverse complement strand
TAATATAAGCAAAGATTCCTTTTGTGCAAACCTTCTTTCCTTTTATTGAAAATACTTTTTTAAAGTTTATAATTCAAGTTACAAATATATTTTGTATGCTAAAAAGAAAGTAGGAAAATCAAAGTAACTAGTAGCTTATATATTTATTGTCTTTTGGGCTGTAATAAATTCTGAACTAAAGTGCTAGAATGAAATGAAAAATCATCCAGAAATGTTCACTTCAGTATGATAGGTACTTCCTCGTTGGTTTTTAGGCTGTTTCAGGTTTTTTATACGCTTTACGGTACACAAATAAAGAATTGTTTCGAAAACCTACTTAATTTAAAATTATTACAAAAAATTAATTTCTATCCATTTAAATAAACTATCAGAAAAAAGCACTGTTGACTATAGACATTTCCACCTAGCAGCAGTACTGAAATACATATTTCTATCAAATGATAATTTTGCCCGGAAAGTTTAACGCATATACCCGTGAAATAACATAACATGGCTAATTCCACTGTCATCTTGTTATTATCCCAGTCTTTTTGTCGGAAACAATGCTTTGAAATTTTCATGGACGTATAAATGCATAAGCTATAAATTCTTTACAGGTCTACATAGTGAATGCATAAACCGGAAGCAATTCCGCTGCCGCTTTTCTTGGATGATGACAAACAGAAGAATAAATTTGTGTATACACATGCATAATTGTTCCGAACTGACTTGGTCATGCCAAAAGAAACAAAGCTGTAAATTGAAACCAAAGAATGGGGCTTCTACTAGCTAACCGAATTCCGTTGTAACCTTTTAGCATTAGGTTATACATATACACCTACCTACATCACATCATATCCATTTACACAGTAAATTAAATTTTGTTTTTAATCTCGACACGGTATACATATATGCAAAGTAAAGCAAATCCAATCCTGTGTATAGCTAATGTAAATAAGTCTGTGTGTTGGAAGACAAAAGGGATTTTATGCTTTCCTGCTCTTTAGCCCTCTCTTGTTCTTGTTTGCGCTCCTTTTCGCCTTTTATTGCCATTATATTGCATTTAACAATTACAACCTTCTGGGACTGTGATTTACGACAACTCTGAACTTTTGTACTTCTCCCAGGCCAAGAGCCACCACCTTCACCACGCATAGCTTTATTAGTATGGTATGTATGGTACACATGCTCTATTGTTCCAGTGTCATTTACACTCACACACACACTAACATACGCAGATTTTCTATCTCTCCCTTCTTTTTCCTCTCTACCATAAGAAGATTCCACCATAATAATATCACATTTCTCTGGAAGAGTTCGGAACGGAACAGCAGCAGCAGCAGACACAAAATAATTATTATGACATTCCCAATTGTTTTTGCTCTTATTTACCATTCAAATTATTACTATTATTATTGCCAGCTTTACTACTTACACTAATCAAAATTTTACCCTTTTGCAATAATACACATAAACCATGATGCATATATGTAGGTATATATGTAAGGATCTATACTTGATATTGTGTATGATATGCCCACCTACTTTTCTTTTAGAATTAGTGTACAAGATTAGATTCATAATCAGTATCAGTTTCCAATTTATAATAATAATAATAAAATAGTAGTACGACGGTAAACAAATGAAACGTTTTCTCTTTCTTATGTAATGAAACCATAATAATTTGAAACAACCCACGCCACATTTCAATTTATAAGAATTATACATTTTCATACGAATATATAATATGGATTCCCCTTGCAAAAAAACAAAACAAAAACATGTTTGCTTTTCTCTTTTGTCGTCCTATCTTATGAAAGACGTCTTAAAAAGCGATATGATTATTATCATCGCCATCAATATATTGGCATTTTATTACTCTGCCTTAATATTACTCCCCTCCTCCGTCTACCTACACATTCTCCACTTATTCTCCAGACCAGGCCCAAGTCATAAGATTTTCTTAATCTCAATACAAACACACAAGAAAAACAACAACAACATAAGACCACACAGTACTAAACGTCTGGAATAGTAAACAGAACAAAAATAAATGAGATATGAGATTCAGTTCAGTGAGATGCGGGAGATGGTAATCAAGCAAAAAAGAAAAGAAAACGATACAGATGATTATTATTCCATATACAAGATTGCATATTGCATTGCATATCAATATCAATACACACTCGTCGTCTTCTTCTTCTTCTTCTCCATCTCTGCACTCACGTTGCGCTGCACACGTTCCTAATTCAATATTCGCTTTATCTGGAAGGGTTTATAAGAAAGCTTCGATATCATCTCCACTTCTGGAAAGAGAGATGACTGCGCTGTGTTGGAGAAAATAGGAATAGAATAGAGAATTGGATGAATGGCTTAAGCCATTTAATCCTGCACAAGAGCGAGACAGAAAGAGAAGCAGCCTCTGATTACCTTCCACTTAACGCACACACCGAGAAGACCAAAAATTCAGTAAAACAAAAGGGTTTTCTCACTTGTTCTGTCTCAATATAGGATATTATATGGAGCTATATCAGTATAATATATTGCAAGAAAATATAGAAAGCTATATCAACATGACGCAGCACAACTCCTTCCTTTTTGCTCTCTCTCTGGAAAAGAAGGAAGGGTGGTGATAGTGGAGGTGGGTGGTCGCCTATATTATGTATGCTCTTGGTCGTCTTAGTCTTGATTAAACTTCTCAATTTTATCCTGGAGGAGTTTTTTCTCTCTTCTCTCTAGCAGCAGCAGCAGCCACAAAATGCAACAGAAAAAAAACAACTGCCCACGCAGACAAGCACGTACTCACATTATGGTACACGCGTCTAAGTAGGGAACCGAATCTTAACTTGTATTTATGGAAAACCAAGAGAAAAAACCTATATTGTCTACTTCGCGTGGTATTTTCTGTTGTGTGTTTTTTCGTGGTAAAATATTTTTTTTTTTAAAGATTTATACATGACCCCAAGTACGTATATTTCCGTGTATGTCGATAATCTAATGCAAAAATGGTGCATACTACATAGAAAGTAAAAGGAGAGATGAAAACATGAAGAAATTTTCCTTTCGGTAAGATTTTATGCTGGAGAAAAAGAAGGAGGTGGGGTGTGTAGTAGAGAGAGGTCGCATGAATTTTAATTAATTAATCACTTCTTCAGCTTTCTTATATTGTATGCTGTACACATACACACAACACAGCACCCTGCTAAAAACTGCAGTTGCGAGACGTAAACAGTGCGTGTTGTTGAGATTGAGAGTGAGAGAGAGAGAGCGAAGAAAACACGTTTGTCTTTATTCGCTGAAATTTATGATGGTCTCTGTTGTAGCGTGGTGGTTGGCGTGCGCTTGTTGTTGCTGTTGTGGTGGTTTAATTGGCTTTTCTAACCTCTTCTTCTCCAGTCTATGCTTCTTTTTATATATTTTCATCTTCTTGACAGAAAAATTACGTAAGCTATTTAAGATTGAGACACCTTCTCCGACAAAATCTTAATTAAATGCGTGTGACTCCTTTGAATGCAAAAATAAGACAAGACAAGAGCCAATAACAAGAAAAGGGACGTGGATAACCTTTCAAAAGGATATTATTATTATTTTCAGACTTCTTTCATCATTCCCCGCGTCTACGACCATTCATTCAACAAGATTAATTAATTAGTTTTGGTTTTGACACCATCTCTAGCCGAACAGGAACAATCTTGAATTTCCATAATAATAAATGCAATGTATAATAGAAGGGGCGGAAGGAACTCATTACTTATTCTTCTCATATTTAAAAAAAAAAAATTATTCTTGTGAATGACTGACAGGAAAAAGACAATGGAGAGGAAAAACTTCTTTTTTTTTGGATAAGGCTGAATGGATGATTTTCATCTTTATTTATTTCTTTTCAAAAAAAAAAAATAGGCCACTTAACTTGAGTAAGTGCTGTGTAATATTTTGAAATAGGTCATCTTCACATGGTGCCTTGGGAGAAAGGGACAGCTTTTATAATGATATCCTTTTTTAAATGTAAAAAAAATGAAAGATATAGAAAACGGACTAACGCGAGCGGAAACAAAAGGAACACATGTTTTGTGGATATTCTGAGGAAAAAATAAATATTATGTCAGCGTCGAACGTGTCCAATATAGAAATTTATCTATGAAGGTTTCTCTCTACTTTTCTGAATCAGTTTATGAACCTTCTGTCTCTGTAGAAAAGAAGATAAAAAAGGGAACAGATGTGATGCGGTTGAGGTTATAAGGTTACGTTGCACAATCTTTTTTTCTTCTACGTTTTGACAGACGAAAAGTCATTCTCCAGCTCAATTGAAATCGACAAAAAATCCCAACATGGAATCATAATACTACTTACATAAGAATGAAAGGAAATGTACACACATATTTATTTTAATTGTATGAATGGCTGGCTCCACCACTTTTCATTGTTAAAGAAAACCAACAAAACTTTTTTTAAACCTTTTGCAGATACATAAAACTGTTACCGGTAGTGGTGTCATTACAACTTGTATAAAAGTAAAAAAGTGCTCACGTATGGTCGGGGTAGATTATATTGTTCAATCAGGCTTACCTGTAATAAAAAATACAAATAATAAGAAACACGTTAGTACAGCATTAAACTGGAATAATGACTTATAAAATCCGATGATCATTAAATTCGTATTTTATGGAGCAACTCATACACATATCATGCATTCATTTAGTTGAGCCCGGTATTTGACTGGTGACCAACAGAGTAATGAACTAATAATGAACCATTTCATAAAGTTAAATTATACCTATTTAACAACTATATTATTACTAAATGTATGAACTCAAATGAACTGAAATAAATGTAATTTAACGAACGATGATATTATTATGTTCTATTGTGCAATTAAATGATTGATTGCTAATCAATTATTGCCAACAACCTAATATAAACATGGATAGGTACAACAAAACTCATTTCGGACTGTGCAATAACTTTGAATATTATAATTAGCTTTTTGTATGCAGAGATAATATACCTAATAATAATAGAATTTTTTTTTAAACGTTTACTAACAATCATCTTGATACAGTCAGGGTAAAAGTGCTAATTAGCTATAATGATATAATCAACATCATCTACAATCAAACGCTCAATTTCATATTCATATTTCATAAATGCAATATAACAATCTTTGTGTAGTAGACCAAACATCAGGTAAAAGGACCATATCGTAATAATAATAATAATAATAATAATAATAATACACTTTGCTAATTGCAATTACGCAATTTCTTCATTTTTTCACCCTTTTAACGACATGACATGCACCCTTTTTCATCTGACTTCACCTATTCATCCTCTCTCTCTCTCATCTTATTATTTTCTACTGACACTTTTTTTGGCATGTCATGTGAGTCATCATGAGCATATTATATATATATAGCCATATATGTACCTATGAATATCATACTTACACCGCGCGTTGATCGTCATCAGATAATATGAGTTCGTGTGTGTGCTACTTAAGCCAGTCTCCTCCCCATTCAACCCTCTCCTCTCTCTCTCAAAAAAATTAAACAACAAGTGCAATCCTTAAATAAGCTCAATGTGTAATAATAACAGTAATAGTAATAGCACTTTACTCATTCTTACTAAAGCAATTCAAGTCAAGTCAAAAGACAATTAACAATTTTACACGCACTTTTTTTAAAAGTAGGTAGGTATATATTGTTTTTTTTATAAATGAAATTGTCCTCCAACAACTAAACCAAATGTAATGAAAAAAACATAATAGTATACATAATGCATATACGTATATCTGATTTCATTTTCATATGCAATTATAATTTATAAATATGACTGACATGTTTGGAGATATTGAATCGCGTGGTGAAGAGATACAAAATATTATATAAACTATAATTGTATATATATACATACATTATCATGAATTTTTAGAGATCAAAGACCATTCACTTTTTTTGTTGGACTCTTATTATTTTCATTCACATTTTGGCATAGTGGCATAGTATCAAACAGTCTCTTTTTTTACTCTTTGTGTTTTTGTGTGTAGAGCAAGTGCCGTTGTTGCAGTCAGTACTGACGACGACGATGTCATATTCGTTTCACTTTTTGAATAAACATGAATAAGCACCACATGTTTGTGTATGTATGTGTACTCTGTGCACTACACGTTACATTGCGTTGATGATCACGTTAAACATAAATAATAAAAATGTGCTGCAGCATCAGTCAAGTCAGTGCATATTACTATTATTATTATTATTATTATTAGGAGTTGATGTTGATTATTGCAATGTTAGCGCTACCAACTTTCGAATAAAGATGAAGGATGAGAGAGAGAGAGAGAGAGAAGAGGAGGAGGGGGAGAAGCTAATTCATAAAAAATTATGAAATTAGCGAATGTGTTTATTATTATAACAATATGTGGTGTACAGTGTGTTCTCTAATGCTTACGATTGTAAATAAGGGAGATTTGTGTGTGTCGGTTGTTGGTTACACAATAATGAAAATGGCGGTGCTATGCTGCTGGTGGTAGTTGAATATTATAAGATAATATACCTAATGCAATATGTACATTAACTTTTTTTGGAAATGTGTGCCTATTCTGTTAGAATGTGTAATAAAAGTATGTTGAGTCTACATATATTTGTATGTGTGTTGTTGTGTTGTGTGTTTGTCTACAACAATATGAAATTGGTTGTTGCGTGTGATTATTAATTTGCTCCTTGTTTGCTATATCTACATGACCGTTTAAAAGAGTGTGAGTGCAAAATCGGTGCCTTATATACTACCACCACCGCAAAACACTTTGTAACACACAAATGTAATATAAGCAGCTTCAAATCAAGTGTCTACACTCATTATTCATGCATTGCATACCTTTTTTGTTTTTTTTCCTCGAAAAAAATAAAATTATCATAAGTTGAGCGAAATTATTGGCACAAAATACAGCAACACACAAAACATTATTATTATTTTTTTAAACAATTTTATACATGATTATATTAAACCCTTTTTATGGTATTATTTAAAAGAAATGAAATCTCTTCTAATTTTTATTTTTCAATTTTTGAAGACAGCCCAAAAAGTTGCCTTTATTGTCTTATGGTCACATCATCTCATAAAATCAACACAATAATTTACAATTTCTTGACCGAGTTTGTTTTACATTCTTCAGAGAACATCAGGCTAGGTATATGGAAAGGTAAGCACTCAAAAGTGTATAATGGTGTGACGTGTGATGTGCATTTAGGTATCTGTATATTTTACCTCTTTTTATTATCCACCTACCTTTTTTATACATTGCATGATAAGTGCATGTATTATAATTTTGAAAAGTATCAAAAAGGGAAAAATGACAAATTGCCAATTTGACCTGTCTCTCTCTCTTTTTTTACTCCTTTTTATCTGGTATTGATGATAGTAAGCTAACGATAATATGATGATGATGATGACGATGTCGTCGACGACGATGACAATGATGATTATGATTGTTTAAGGCAAACAACTTTATAGAGAATAGTCATCATCATCATCAACATCATCAGAAAGCGAAAATGCACAATGCAATAATATGCTCCACACGTCGTAGTTACTCACAACACTAATCATAAAAAATGTGCAGGCGCAGATAGCGCCTTATTATTGTACACGTCTACACAGGCGACATGATAATTATCAGCGCATACCTAATCACATCTGTCTTTTGAGCTTGTAGATAATATACAATATATTCAAAAAGCAAAATTAGTAATGTATTTCAGCTATTCATATTGAATTAGATTTGGTTTCATTTTTTTTTATTCTTCTCTCTGCAAATCAGCGTCATATATTCATCATAATCATAATCATCACTGCTTTTAGTGCTTTTTTTCACATACATACATGGCATATCAGTGTGTATTTAGCAGAGGATCTCCGACAAACCTTGTTCTTCATCTTCTTCAAGAGAAGCTATGTATGTATGCATGTATTATGTATGTATGTGTATGCCTACATATATTCTACTACGGTGGTGCTGCCATTTATCATAATCAACATCAATAGGAATGATAATAGGACCAACAATAACCACATCAATTTTTTATTGTCTGCAAACAACTTGACGAACACGAACAAAAAAAGAATATATCCAAAAACTACCTTGCGTGTGATATGAGATGTGTGTGTTGTGTGAGAAGACGTTTGTACTTGTCTTGTTTTTTTCTTGATGATTTTCACATTTGTCCAAAAATGGTAACTTTTTATGAATACATAATTATTAAAGAGAGCTGCTATAATGCATTATTTTCTAGTTTAAATGAGTCGAGTTGAATATGAAGAAGAAGTAGAAGGCAGACCCAGTTAGACGGAGCTGCCCAATTTTGGCTCATATGCACATATAATATACATAAGTATATGGATATACGAGATATTATTATGAGAGATGATTTGCTCACTTATGTGTGTATATATTATGTAGCTTGTTTTAAAAAAAGTGAGAGCATCCAAAATAACATGCGACCACCGAATAATATCTCCTCACAAGATGTACAATAGTAATACACATAAAAGTCAGACATTAAAACAAATAAAAGAGCTACATATCATAATTTTAATGGCAACACCAAGTACACTTGAATAATATGTGCTTTATACGCCTTATTTCTTATTTAAATGAAAATCATCGTCATCATCATCCTCATCGTTTTATGCATCATTGAATTTATCCCCAGAAGAATGAAGGGAAAAAAATGTGACTTGCGACTTGTGCTTCTTGGTTGTTTGTGGAGAGAAGAGTAAAAACGAAAAAAAAAAATTCTTTTATATTTTTTTTTTCTGTATAAAGACTTCCTTTTTTGCCCGACATCTTCAAGTCAAACGAGCCAGAAGAGAATCAAGACGATAATATAAAACATTTAAATAGCTTTTATTACACTCAACTTCTTGCCCTTTTTTTACTATTATTTCATTGCAAGTGCATTCTGTTAAGTCTTTTTTTGGACTGGAGGCAATGGAAAGAGGGAGAAAAAAAAGTAATTTGCATAAAAAAAATCTAACGCAGTATTACATTATTCAATGAGCGAAAACAATGCGATCTGCCTCAATGTGCCTATAGTGTATCTATATATGTACATGTATAATAATAATATGTATAATTTCCCCTCTTGTATATTTATGTCTGTCTTTTTTTTTCTTGAAATTTTCCGTCTTGGAACGCAATTTATCACTCAATTTTTCCCCTTTATTAGATCCACGTACACAAGCTACCATACCACTATCAACCACCACCACATGTAAATTAGAAGAATAAAAAGCTGTCATTCAGTAAACCAAAAAAATAACCATAAAGTAAGCTAAAGTAAGAGAGATGGAGAGATAGAGAGAGAAGTTAAAGTATATATCACTTTATCACTTTGCTTTGTGCGGTGAACACGATGATGATGATGATGATGACATCAATGACTTGATTCGGTAGTTTTCTCTCTCTCTCTCTCTCTCTTTTCTATCATGTTACTAGTGACTTGACTTGTGATTCTATTANTCTCTCTCTCTCTCTCTCTTTTCTATCATGTTACTAGTGACTTGACTTGTGATTCTATTATATATTTTTACAAATCAAAAAAAAGAAGACTCTAATTGAATAAACTATCTTGGTTGATTCTTTTGTGTAGCACAACAAGCAATAAAAACTGGATTTAATAAGCAATAAGATTTCCTCAAAATATATACCTATATGTTTATATATACTTGACAGACAAAAGCCCAAAAATGCAAATGACTTGTGTTTGTCTGCTTTGCTTGCTAATGCTTGGAATGGGATATTATTTTGGTCTATTTTGTTGCCACTTTGTTGGATGGGAAGATGTGTGCGTTGGTTGGAGTCATTACAATAATCAAATGACCAAACTTGGGGATTGGCTCTGCATTGTCCTTAAAAAATTTATCTCTCATGTTTCTCTATTTTTTTTGTCGCTTGTTGTTTCATAGAAGCCAACATTTTATACATTAACAATTATTAAACCGTGAAGTGGATACTGCTGCTGCTACTGATGAGAAGGATGATGCGATGACGCTAATTGAAATTAATTATTTTTATTATTGTTGCCGCTTTGTCGCTCCATTGTTGATAGCCATTAATTATGTTTAAGAGAGAGAGAGAGAGAGAGAAGAGAGAGATGGTACATACAACGACGACAACTGACTCTTGGCTTGCCTCCGTAATAGTAGTCGTGACGGTCACACTTTTATTTTGCTCCTTACTTGCATTTCGTAGTTCCCACCCTATACCATGTACATATACCTAATTTAATTCACAAACAATAATATGATGTTATTGCCGAAGAGCAACAAAAGGCTAATTTGTTAACTTCCGCTATAAATTTTTGCTAATTAATTTTTTGTCCCTTTTACCCATCCAGAATCACCAATCAACATCAATTAGCTGCTTTTTAGTGTGCTATGTAGCATTATTATTACTACCATAATTAATTAGTTGAATCGAAACTTTCACTTTTACCCATCCAGAATCACCAATCAACATCAATTAGCTGCTTTTTAGTGTGCTATGTAGCATTATTATTACTACCATAATTAATTAGTTGAATCGAAACTTGAAAGCAGCAGAGGACCAAAAACGTTATGACCAAAATAACATTCTCTCCAAAAAAAACATTATATAATGGGCATATAAATTTTGTATACATTTGGACACGGCCATTGTTATGTTTCTCTTGATTATTATGATGCAGTGCTATTTTTTTCTAACGTGTAATTCAATTTTCTACAACAATGGCGATCCGTTTTAAAATATATGTATTGCTTGTTGAGTCATAAAAATATGGGATTCATTTTGTTAATTCAAGTAATGAGTAATAATAATAATAAATAATGCAAATGAACTAAAATGCGTGCAAAATGGTTTTTACACTTTAGCCCGACAGCCTAAGAAAGGGATCTCCCTCCTTGTATATTTTCCGCTAAATGTTATGCATGTACTTACTATATAAATTTTGTTCTAGAATAACATTATTATTTACTTCATAAACCCCTATTATTACCGTTACGTTTAAAAAAAAACGTGAATGAACAACTCAAGTGTATGCATACTGTCACAACAATACCAGTCACGCCGTAGTACAACCTAATCGTCGTCACTACACCAGCATCATCATTATTAGGATTATTATTATTATTATTACTATATTGCCTTTTATACATACATTATATACCGCTGCTACTTACATGTGCGTATTGCATATTTTTTTTATAAGCACTCGACTCGATACAATAAAGCCCTAATCCTTTTTTATTGGCTTGGTTTGTTAAAAAATATATAGTTTGGTTGGATTATTTGGAGCTCTCTCCATTATAATTAGCTTGCCGGCATGCATATACTTACATCCATTCATTCAGGATTAGTAGCAACAATAAAAACCGGAAAAAAATACACAAACCAGACACTCTGTCGTGTATCGTCCATACACGTATTATTGAATTGTATGTAGTGATAAAATTGTAACCCATATAATTGAGCCGTGTGGTTCTGTTACTTTTCGTTTTTTTTTTTCAGAATAAAAAAAAACTATACAAGATAATA
>JAHZNC010004634.1:0-13128 GCA_027744095.1 Zhuqinia jingwanae | reverse complement strand
CAAAAAAATGTGCAGGAATGAGTAAGCTACAATACAAACGTGATGGACCTTTGTAGTCGAGCATTTACGCATGTTTCTTTCATTTTAATTTGTAATGAATTATTTAGAAACCCTAAATCATTGTCATCACTTTTGATTTCCAAAAACATACATATATTTTTGTTTATTGAAAATTTGGGAATTAGTAAATGAATTTGACAAAAAGAAAAAATCGGGTTGGAGTTTACCTGATGTTCAAGTGATCAATATTACGTGGCATAAAGCTTTGTACAAAAGGCGTAAAGCTCATACAAATATAGGACTTATGTACCCCTTTTGTATAAACTATTTTGTCAATTATTCTGACAGCACAAACTTTAAAAATCTCACGAAGTAAACAATAAGAAATAAGAAAGATGTCGTGGCTGGAGAATATTTACTAAAAATCATGGAGTATAATCAAGAAGAAAACTGTGTTGAAATTAAATTAAGTAAGGATGCCAACTTTTGGTTGATATACTGTACCCACTTGGATGAAATATAGGAGAAAGGTTGATACCTAAGGTACATTATTTGCAATTGATGATCATCTCTGAAATATTGAGGTGGCTTAGTACTCTTATCGCTTCCCATGTATGAACTTTGAAGAGCATATAACTTCATTGTAATACTTCACAAAAATATACATTGTGAAGACTTTATTTTCAAAAGAGAGAGTAATTTTATGACCGAGCTTCTTGTCATAATAATCACACCCACAAAATCAACATCATAAAAGTCACAGGATGATCAAGGAAAAGGGATGAATAAGACGAGAGACGATAGATGAGTAAAGAAAATATAGTGACGATGAGGATGTAATAAAAAGGGTAATAAATAACGTAACGCCTAAAAATACATAATGTACTGCAAGTTGTACTACGTACGTGAGCATGGAATTTTATATTCATTGTGTTCTTGGCAGTGGTACTGCACTTGCCATTTATTACGCATTACATTTTTGTGGAATGTCGTGACGTTGTCGTGATAGGATTTTAAAATTCAGTTTTTTTCTTAAACTGGCACTTCTTGTTTTTCTTACGTACAAAGAAAGCTGAACACCTAATCTATGTTGTTAGCTCACTTTAAACAAGGTGTGCAGGCAGACATAATAATTTCTAGTTTGAGTAGAAATTTTGCCGAGTCTTAAAATATGTATAAAACATCAACTCAAGATAAATTTTACTATTTTAGACCGGATTTTATAACAAGCTTTAGTAAACGTTATATTCGTGATACAAAAGCTAATTTTCTTGACCGGCCAATATTCCAGAGTATACGGCATATGGTTTTCACCAACAAAAAAGCCATCAGTCTTCACGCACTTTGCACACGCATATTGTCATGATCATGATATCATTTTTATTGCAACATTACTTTTTTATGTTTGCAACGCACCCATCATCATCATACAACATAAACACGAACAAGCAGCTTACACTTTTATATAAAAACCGGCTCGCTTGCTGTGCATAATGTATTTTGTACCTTGTTCCTGAATGAACAAGTTTGTTTACACAAAATACACAATAGTACTACAACTAGCTTGTTCACCACCAAAACATAATATTACAATAACTATTCAGCCATATCATTTTTTTAAAAGTTAACAATATGGATGGAATGCAAAAGAATAGCAAAAGGTAAACAAGCCAAAATTATTATATGAAAAAAAAACTACGAGAGCAAGCAGGCAGTCAAAAGAAGAAACTCTAAACTTTTGCTAAGAAAAAAAATGAATTGTGTATATCTGCTTTGCTATGCTCTCTCGTTTCTTTGAGAAAACTCTTTCCATAATATGCATTGCCAACTGAAAAGGCATTTTTGTATGTTTAGTGTAATATACGCATAATTACATAAAACGAATGACCATCACTTTTTTTCCTTCTAAAGAAATTGAGTAACTCTATACAAGCACACCGCACCACAGGGAACCATTTATCTTGGAGAGAAAGGTGGAAAAGAAATGAAAGTTTTGTTAATGATATTATTTGTGTGTGAGTGTTTGGACATTTGCATATTTTGAATGGTGATGACCTGACCATTCCCAAATGAGTGATGAGAGCAGCACTCCTTCTCAGGAAATTACATTCTTCAACAGTCCAACAAAAACGGTCACTTAATTCATTTCTTCAAGACGAAAAGGAAACTAGTTAATTAGATAAATTATTACAAAAATGTGAATGTGTAACAAACATATATAGTTAGCGGGCTAGTTTACGTTACTAATGTTATTTCCTTTTCTTGTGTCGTAATAATGCATTTTTTAATGTTGTAGAACGTTTAAAAATGTAGGAGAACCAAAGAGCAATGATTAGAAAAGAAGGTTGCATGACATTTTTTAACGCATATTTTAGTAAATATTTCACACGTGCAATCATAATAATTATTGTACATTATGGATATTCCTTTCCATAACCAAAAAAAAGTCCAAAATGGGTTTATATTTATGAATATCTGTTGAAAATGACAGTTGCTTAAAGTGGATAATGTTCTGTGTATTTTATTCAGTAAAATAAATAATACAAAAAAATAAGCAGCTCCAATGTTCTATGTAAATACAAGCACTCACTGTAAGCCTTTTCCTAATGTCAAATCCAACAACAATAGTATGTAAAGTTTGGTGAATATAATATATAATGTCATGTGAAATGCAGGTTATTTTTTGCAAGTGATTTTCGTAATGGAAAATGAATGTTGTCTTTGTGGCCAAGAAAAATATGTGTACGTACCACTTACCTTTGCTGCTATTCAGCTTTTGTATGTGTATTTGTATAAAAGGTGCACCATGAACATTCAAACTCAACATTGCATTGTTTGTTTCGTGTTCAAAATGCCAAAATTGGATTTCATATTCCACTTCCACATACATTTTCATACTCTTCTGCTACCTCTACACACTACACATATTCGGATCTCATGTATATTTAGTGAAAGTGGTTTTGGCAAATGCTCTTTACTTCAACTTTGTTTATGTATGTTCTATAATATGCTCCTCCTGTCCTTTTCTGCTTTTACTGTTAATAGTCTTCCCTTGAAGCCTGTTATTCATGTTCCATTTCCCAAAAATGTGCGGTTTTTAAAATGGTTCCAGATCATATTGGGAGAGGCTTTTTGACTGGAATCTAGTTAGACTCTGTGCCAAAGGAGAAAGCTAGCCAAAATTTAACTCGACAGTCGACAAACAGCAACTGAAGTTTTGTGTGACTTGACTCTGTATTGCATGATGATGATGCAACTCTTATGGACTTGGACTGAACAACGAAATATTATGAAATATGACGCATTATTAGTTTGATGGTTAAATTTGTTTTTGAATTTATGGTCCGAAAAGGACTAGTTGGTAAAAGAAACCCATGTGGGATGTGTGCTAAAAAGAAATGTAAAAACATGAAAAGCCGAGTAAAAAAATTCAAAAAAGTTTTTTTTTCTCACAAATCACGCATTTGAATAACTTTCTAATTAAATACATGCATATGCGTATAATGTTTTATTTGATTGCTGATATAGTAATCTGGTGTCTAATATTATGTTTTACAAACTTATCTCTCAAGATTGTATTTTTCTTTGCAAATTCCTCAAATTAAACAGAATTTATTTTATGTCTTCCGGTAAAAAAAAATCCCCAGCACATTCCTGTATTTTCTGCTAGAGTCACACCAGCAGTTTATTTAGATGAGTTTGTAATAAAATGTAATGTTAAATTTTGTTTATATTTTGTACTTGGTCGGATTAGCCTGTTTCATTCCATCAAATGCTAAAGTTTAAGTTGACTTCTGAATTATTTTGGCTGTTTTGTGCTTTGGTACGCACAAGTAAAAAATACATGATGCAATGCATACCTATATGATGATGTAAATATAATAGATTTTGTGTTGAAGAGCACGGAAGCAGCATATATGTGCAACGTGTATATGTGTTATTCAGGAAGGGAAAGTGAAAGAATTGTGAATAGTTTGAAGAACAAGACAAATGAGATGACAGACAAATTACATTGCTAGCATTAGTCTCCGCTCTTCATTCACATTTTCAAAGTATAAGAGAGACAGCCACAAAGTGAATATAAAATTGTAAGCTTCCTCTTGCTTCCAACTTGCGCGATAGCTCATTATGATGGAGTTGATCCGGAAAAAGGCTTACATGCTTGAGCGAACGGAATATTGAACTGTGTAGTTGGAGGTATGTATATACATATAGGTTGTAGGTAGCTCTCTGTATTATTTCTTATACTCTACATTTTACAAAGTTGCAACAGTCATACAACACCACGAACATCAGCCAATTAATTTTCTGACATCACGTGAAGTGAATATTTTGGATTATTTATTATTATTATTATTATAAGTGTTTCCATATTCTCACTTATATGACGAAATTTACTTTTATGATTATTACTGCTAAACTAACACTACTTCTCTAGCATACTTAAACAAATGACTCTTTTCTTAATACTTTAGTTTTTACATCCTTCCTGAAGATAAGCCCAAAACTCAATGAATGAGTTCATGTATTTTTTAAATTATTGATTACAGATGTGCCAGTTTTTGCCATTTGGTACTGTAAGTTACATTTAAGATGGAGATAAGATAAAGATAGGCAAAGATTATGGGAGTCTGCATTGTTTACAAGTTTGCGTTTGGTCTAATCGTTTAAGAAAAATTTTAAAAAACAAAAAACTCAAGAAACTTTTGAGAATATTTTTACGATTAGCCAAAGACAAACTAACTTACATACATTTTTTTGTTCTAATAAAATAAAATAAATTTTGCTTTCAATCAGGTTCATTTTTTTTAAAGTTTGAGCTGTTTATAAGGTTGAAGGTTAGTAATTGGGTTTGTACATGCTAAATTATAATACATTAAATTTTTTTTGTTCTAATAAAATAAAATAAATTTTGCTTTCAATCAGGTTCATTTTTTTTAAAGTTTGAGCTGTTTATAAGGTTGAAGGTTAGTAATTGGGTTTGTACATGCTAAACTATAATACATTAAATTTTGATAAATATAGTATGTGGGGAGCTATAATATAATATGTTGTATGTGTAAATATAATATGTACAACTTCAATTCATGTTGGAGGGTTTGACTTGTTTGGAAATCCAGGAAGACTGCTCAGGAACGATAAGGAAAAGGCTGTACAGAACAGGAAACTAAAACGTTTTTAAACTTTTAATTTCAGTTGTACGATCAGTATATTTTAGAAGATTGTTGAGGTGATCGCTGATTAGCAGTTTGTAATAATAATGGCAAGTTGGACACATTTCCTTATGCAATTTTAATGTATGTATGTAATGGTTACTGTGTCTATTTGCTATTAAGTTCATATGTGCCTATTATATTCACTATATTATGATTTCATGCTAGTTACCAAATCCAAGTATATGTAACTTTTGTCAGTTTGTCAGGAAGCATGCACGTTTGCTTTTACTTTCAATGCATGTCATTTGAACCTGTAATTTTCAAAACGCAAATAGGTAAAAAATGGAATCTACTTTTACTTTGCTATTAGGTAAAGTAAAAACGTAACCTAAAACGCTAGATTTGTTGAAAGATGCTAGCAGTTTANAAAGTAAAAACGTAACCTAAAACGCTAGATTTGTTGAAAGATGCTAGCAGTTTATTCAGATCTGGATTATAAATGAAATGACGATGATAGTAAAAAATATGGACAAAAATAGGCATACCATATTTGTTTTAACATTTTGGAAGAGCTTAATAAATACGAGCATGCAACTTTTCTCCGAGGACAGATTGAATTTCTCTTGTTGGTTGGGTTTACAATTACATTATCATTTTTTTATATAATGTGATGACACGTCATGTCATGTCCCAGTTTGTTTACTTTATTGTTCTTTGGTGTACCAACCAACAAAGAAAAGTGGGGTACACCATAGTGCACATACATTGTGTACATTGTACTGCATACAATCAACTTTTTTTACTATGTGTGTTATCTTCGTGTACGTACTTGTTTCTGTACATGTCTTGTTTTCCTTCGCTATAATAATGTTTGTTTGCCCTGGTTTATTTTCGGTTGACGAAGGAAACCAAGCTAAATGCGCTGGGACTACTACATGAGTAGTGCAATGTTGAAAAGAAATTGGATATTCCCTCAGAGGACTAAACACAAGTCATTTTATACGCAGCAAGACAGACAAAAAACGGGAAAATGAAAGCGAACGCTCATGTACACATTGTATGTATGTATGTACATGATTTTATTATTTAGCATGCAGTACGTAACGCACTATTCCATAAAAAAATGTTCTGTTTTCGACAAAGAAAGTCAAGTCATTGTTATCATCATCATCACATCATACATATGTTGCTCAAATCCAATTTATTGTTTCGTGTTCAGCAATTCCGCAGTTTTTCATTCCATTTGAATATTATTACCGTTTTCCTGGCTGTGGCTGTTCTAAAAATACGCAAGGTTGATAGAGACATAAGGAGTTTATGGAATCGAGAACTAAGTTGACATGACAAGTGTCACACTGCGTATGAATGTACCAGACGAGGTGGGGTTATTACATGACAGTTTTACGCAGAACATCGTAAAAATGAGTGAACAGGTTTCTCAAAAGAAAGGGCAGGTTTTTATTGCACATATCATTTCCTATTGGGATATATTTCCATGCATAAATATATGTACGGACATACGCATATGTTATTGTACGAAAATAGGGAAAGCACTGTTCTAAGAACTACACTTATTTAACTAATAAACACAAAACAAAACCACCTTTTCAAATTTCAAAACCCCTTTTAACTAAAAAAAAAGGGTTTTTTTACGTTCAATCCTAAATAATCTAAATACACTTTTGACGTGTAAAGATTTAAAACGTATAAAGTCCCTACACAAATTCGGACTAAACCAACTACGTTTCTTCAAAGGTCTTTTGTTCTGAAAATTATGTAATCCAATGATGAAAGAATGATAGCAATTCTGATATATCTGACGTGTTAAATATTTTTATACTTCGTATAAGATGGCGAAGAAATGGCACGAGCAATAGTAAACAACCCCCAATAAAATATTATTAAGCGATTTGTGTCTGGAAATTTGTTTTTCAGCACTTGACTTAGCAAGCCACACTGTAATAGGGTGGATATATGGTCGTGTTGTGATGACTCATTTTATTGAGATCTTTTGTGTCATTTGAGGTTTCATTCATACTCGCTTCTTTCGGAAATGGATATAAAAGCATGTAATCGGAACATCTAGGGAATAGATGGATAGATGAAGAAAGCAAAAAAGCTGTCACTTTCCTTCTCATGTCACTGAATTTGTTGAGATCCCTTTCTCTCTATATATTTTTTCCTGTGTGAGGCCTGTCAAACAAAATTAAAAAGAAAAAACCGAGAATAATAAGTACACACATATAATATTATAGCACGTAATGCTGTAAGCCCATGGAGCCTCCTCCGATTTTCGTTGTCAATCTATCCGTCCGGGAATACATATTTTCGTGTGTTGTTTACTATTTTTTTCCTCCTTTCAGCAAGCTTCTTTTATTTCGCATGAATGGACGACCCGTAGATTACTATGCGTTGTGAAACGAAACATGACATGAATTACATCCTTTGGGTTACTTTACTGAATACAAAATATTAAATGTAATATTAGTGATGATGATGATGATGCATGTGTTGTTTACTTTAGCAAGGCTGTTGGGAGTCCATTATGTAGCCTAAGATTTAAAGAGATACTCCTCCCGAATAAAAAAAATGCAGGGATACAACACACAAGTGATGGGCAAAAGAGCAAAAATTGGATGTGACTGTAAATGTAATTGCACTTCATTTTATGACGCTATTTGTTGGTCTGCAGTCTGCACCACTTCATTACAAACACATTAGTGGTCTTTTATACGGCAATAATAGTGTGTTTACAGGACAGAAGGAGAAACCTAACTAACTGAAGTTTCGGAAAGCAAAAATTGATGTAGGAGGTAGCATCATAAATTGAAACTTTTACTGGCCACCATAATAAAAAATAAGGATAAATGTATGCCACCTGCAACCTACATCCATATACCATATTATAGAAAAGATAGGAAAATCATGAATTATGCTTATATGCAAACGCCATGAAATGAATTAAATTATTACAAGTGTAAAAATGTAGCCGTAAAACACATTTTGATGTTGTGTTGGCAAGTGTTCAGTAACCACCAAAGGAAAGGTAGGTAATCTATAAGTGCCAAGAACACATTCCAAAAATGCCCACTTGGCTTTTGCGTACATGTGTAGATATGGCAATTTTCGGATGTGTGCCGATAACAAGAAAAACATGTACAGAGCAATCATTTGTTGATGTGAATGATGTTGTGGAAATCAATACCAACACTGACCATCTTATAATAGGCAACAGAAGGAAGTATATACTTATATAGAAATGTAGAACTAAAAAATGTAATATAATCATTAATTTAAATGACACAAATAATTTGTTAAATAATATGTATGCCTACATTGTGTTTGCAATCCTTATGTTTTAATTTGGATGAATAGGAAGAAAAGATTATATTAATATATACAGAGGCATCCATGTGCATGCACTTCTTATCACAACATTTTATCTTTCTAAAAAATTATCAAAAAGAGCTTAACACATATAAGGACAAGTGTTTCCGTCACCATAATCTCAGCAGGAAATGAACAAGGTCCCAGTGGAGCCCAGATTTTCTTGTTCCAAGAACACTTAGTCCCATGTGTCATGCCCTGATATTACCTGAAGACCAGTAACCAATCAATTATGATATCTCTGGCCAGTAGTTTGCCAGCACAGTTATTGGTATTATTATTATATCAATGACTCGCCTGAAATAAGATGAAACCAACCAGTTGGTCTGAATCAGCCACGTCTTCAATCATTCTCCTTTGTACTGTGCCAATGTGCCTTGTCATGTTCCGTTTCTTCCCCCACCACCAAAATAACCAGTCAAGTACAAAAAAAAACTCTCAAAGAAAAAAAGGCGTAATTAGATTATGCGTTATTGTCTACCAGAATGAGGGTGAGTTGTGAAAGGGTCAAATTCTTCATTTCCGTCGTTTATCCACCCACACACAAAGGGTGTTAGTCAATGTCGGATCCTGCGGCTGCTGCTGATGTCGATGCAGCTACACAGAAGGAGTCTTTTTTCCTTAAATTTCCTTTGATCTATCTACTAAATACATTAGATATAAGCTTAAAGGATTTATTTTTTCGTCTTCCTATCCTCCGAGAGAGTATTTTCCTTTTTCTTGTGGATTATGTCACAAAAAATAACCAGACATTTTTTCATGTGTTATTTTCTTCTTCTTTGCAGCACAATAGCAGCAGCGATAGTGGTATTTACTCTTCTCACTTCTTTTGGGTTGTCTTGTTTAGTGCGTGAAGTAAGTGGAGTGCGTTATATAATCCCCACCAGCGTTTTTCTTTGTTTTAGCAGAGCAGAGACAGATTCGGTCCGCATGGTTTTCTCAAGATAAATGAGACGGTTGACACTTGAAGGGTCAAGTGAAAATGTCACGTTCGTCGGATTACCACCACTACTCACACAAAACACACTATTACCCATACAACGACTCCTACGGTAGTAGTAGTGGATCTTTAAGAAGCGGATAGCTTTGCTATATCATACACATTTGTATTATATAGAGTTGTGTTTAGTGGAGCGTCTCACACAAGTTTCCTTTAGTCGTGTTCAAATAGGTATACTAAATACTAAATACCTACTCTTCAGATTTACACAATAAGCCTGACTTGAAGACGCTTACAGAAAATGAGATTTTTTCTCTGGTATGTGGTAAAAAGAAATTAATCTGAACACGTGAGCAAAATTAATTCTCGGCCATTAGTAAAATTAAAAATACATACATACACTCTGTTATACTACCATCGTATGATTCTCTTAAAGTATGAATATGATATGATAAGTATAAATATCAGTAATAGTTTAGTCTTTTCTTGTGTTTAACTAAACGTCGGATAAAAATGTAATTATATTTAATTAAAGTGTACTTGTTTACAGATGTAAATGTACATATTAATTGATGAAAAAAAGTAGGTTTGTTGTGTTGGCTTTCACTTTTGGCACAACTATATACTACTTTGTAAGTCACGTGAAATACTTGCATTTTTTAAAGAAACTAATTAAGAAATATGAGCCATCTACAGGACACAAAATAGTGTGATGGTGAAATGTAGTATCGCCGGTAAGAAAGCAACATGATTAAATTCACTGGGAACGATATGTCTTTTTAATTTAGAAGCTTCGTATATTCTTTCCTGCTCATCTCATCTTTTTTTGTCTCCTCTACATGCACCTACCTCTAATCTCGTCATCATTTCTATTGCCACTACAAAAGAGGGAAAAGTTTCTCTCCCCGTGGAATACTAACGACCTCATTAGGAATGAAAATGCACACATGCTTACTACAACACTATTAGTGCGTTAGTGCGTATTTCTGTGTGTCTTGTCTGTTGGAAAAAGCATAAAAATGCAGGTACAACAAAAGCAACAACAACAGATAAAACCCACAACTAAAAACATCATCATCATGCTCATCTCTTTGGTGGTAGTGGTGGTGGAAATGTTTGTTAATATTTTGTTAACCAGCCAAGTATGAAAAAAAATGTTTGAAGCGAAAAGATACTATACTATTATTAGGGAACTTGAGAGAACGATATAGGTGTATAGCTAAATGACAATGATAGCTTTAATGATAATGGGTTTACTTTGTTACAAAAAAGTTGATGTTGCACATGTACACGACGACGATTTGTAGATAATAAACCGTTTTGTGTTTACAAACAACCTTTTAAATAGCTATGCAGTCTGCATGCATTTCACTTTGGATGCCGCCTACACACCAAAACAAACACACATTCACTCAAGTGGCTTACCTGTTATTTTATTATTTTTATTCTATAAAAATTGTGAATATGTCAACCCAGTAAAAAAAGCCATATTAGAGTGTCCATGTACAGGTGTTGAATTTTAATTTCCTGTGGAAATGAAAATCATATGATAATGAATACCAATAAAATATATGCACTTTACTGAATTCTAAAAGGTCTGCTGATGGACCATTGTTTTCATGAATGTTTCCTAATTATCTCAATTGGACTATCATTTTGTGAAAACGCTTTATATTGGAAAAGTCAAAACTTGTTACAAATGCACAGAACTACAGTTTATTTTTTTAACTCAAGTTTTCCGGGTGGTCCCATGTATATCTATCATTACCACAAGCCATAATGATTTTTAAATCGGGTTTAATTTAAATTCAAATTATTTTCAATTGGTCAGTTATCGTCAAAATCATCGCCACCATAAACTTTTTACTTGTGGGTTTTGTAGATCCAAAAATAAAAGCTTCAAAACAATAATAGTAATAATGGCTATACTTCTCGCAATAAGGCGCACTTATATAAACGCATGTATTCTTTTGGCCTTCGAACTGTAAAAAAAAGAATGAAATAAAATGGTGGATGACAAGAATAATTATTTATGTAACTTTTTTAAAAATCCTTTAAAATTGTAAATATAAAAAACCAAAGCAGCAGGATGTCCCCTTACCTTTTCCAATTTTGATTCAATGCACATAAAAAAGCAGTTGTACAATAATGATGTACTTTGGTATGAAGGCATCTATAGGTACTTTTTAACATCTCAGAGGATACTACACTTTGAACTGATCTCATACCTTAACTTTTTACCGGATTTTTTACAACAAAATTTATACTGCTGCCTGCTGAACATTCTCAATGAATTTTTCATGGTTCTTCCTTACCTTACCCAAGTACCAAGTAATAAATTCAATTTTTTTCTCAGTGTCCTTCGAATTTATGTACATCTCCAATCTTCTTCACATCTTCCCTTTTTTCATATCATTTTATCTAAATCGTCATAATTTTTTTTAAAGTGGGCTCGTTAACTTCTATATAGCATGGTCTAGTCTACTAACAAGCTTTTGTATGCTACAAAAAAAATCCTGTCATGTTCCATGTTGTGCGTAGATACTCGTAACATACTTGCTCATCTCTCTCATTCACATTGTCAGTTTTTTTTTAAATCAAGATGAACAACCATTGAGCATTGTCATATTATTATTTTTTTGTCATTGTTACTGCTCACATCTCCATTCCTAATCTTTCCCACTGACAAAGCCAAACAAAAAGAATGAGGAGAATGACTCAGGTTAATAGTAATCCTACAAGCCACTTGTAATCCACCGTTTAGTTCACTGGGTTAAGTTAACTTTTTAACATATCACGCCTTTACAATAATCATTTACTCAAATGCTCAATGTTCCATGCATGTCATTTGCTTGTTATCCTTATCATACCGTATCATCTTGACCCACACCACCAACAACCATTTATTTTTCTCTGATCAAACTACTTCTACATCGTTTTTTTCCTTAAGCACTTGAAAGCTATAAGCACAAAGCACAACACTTCATTTTTTACAGATAATTTCATCCACCGACACTTTTTTTCTTTATCTGCTGTTCTCCTGTTTTCCTCTCATCTCGTCGGTCTACATCTGCCTTACTTTGTTACAGCCAAGTAAATGTTAGCTCTTCTGGAACATGAATAAAAATGAAGTGCAAGGTGAATGGTGTTTGTGTGTGTCTTGATAGTGGTGATCCTTAAAAGGGTCGCACGGCAGGAAATCTTGAAAAGGTTGAAATGTAGTAGAATGCAGGCAAGCATGCATGTATTATATAATCATCGTCATGTGTACTATGTGCATGTAGGGATGTCCAGCTGCACAGTGTGACATCTTCACAACATCAGACAAGACCCTTTCTCGTGAGGAGAGACTCAAGAAGAAAATCCTAGAATTGGAGTGGTGAGCAAGAAAGAAGTGAACCAAGTCTCAGTGTGTTTTGGTTTACGGTATCTCGCTGGGCTCAACTGGTTTCAGAGACCGTGGTCGGCCACGGTCGCCATACTTCTCATACTTCAAAATTTGAGCAAAATTGTAGCTACATTTTTCATTTTCTACAGTCAACAACATAGATAAAACATGAATAAAGATAACGGGTCACCTTGTTGAATTTTGAAAACTCTGTGAGAGAAAGTACGACAAAAATCGTTGTTATGTCCGTGCATTTG
>JAHZNC010004633.1:0-26140 GCA_027744095.1 Zhuqinia jingwanae | reverse complement strand
AAATATAATGTCAGTTTGACGGCTTTGAAATGCTAGCCATAAATGTGCATTGGTTATGATGATGACGACAATGAATTCTTTTGCCAGTTCTCCTCAGTTTACAATTTACGCTTCACTTGATTAAGTACACCAAAAATTTTGCTAGACCAATAACCTGATTCTACGTGTGGCAAATAAACATACAAATATTCTTCATACCACTGTGACTGTACAGCCTTCGTGTGTCTTTTGTAAGCGAACTTGAACTCTTCAACGCTACGTGTGTAATTTCCTCAAGCATTTTAAGATTCCATACCAGATAGTGAAATGATCTTCATTATTAGTAAATAAAAAATATATAATTTCCCTTTTCTATAACGAATTGTTTTCTTTGTTCCTATCGATTAATAAGCTCAAGAGGCAGTGGTCGTCACACACTTTTTTGTCAAGGCGTCATTTTTTGCTGACACTTGACACGAACATGTTTGTTTACTAAAAAACTACTTCTGATGGCAATTTAATTTGAATGGTTTAATGGTTATATATAATGAATAAAATTGAACGATTTAATGACAATTTAACAACCTATTTACTGGAAATACACATTTTTTTTGCTAACCTTAACATGACGTACGCATACATGTAAATTAATATAAGAACCTGAAATACTAAAAGTCTGGAAAAATTCTGTAAGCTTCTTGTTCACATAGACGTAGTAGGTAGTCGCATGGGCTATTATCTAGTTTGTTATATTGATTCAATTTGTACAAGAGGTGACGAATTGCCCCCATGATAATGATCATAATAATAACTGTCATCTCGACCTAATGTTCTCAAAAGACATTTTATCATACTTTGTCTTAATTTCTTACGTGACAATTACATTCATTCATACTGGGTCAATATTATCTTTTAAAAGCACGTGTAAAATGCTAGTCAATTCATCGAATTGCAAGTTATCAGTAGAGCTATACTTTTCAATTTACTTTGCTTATAGTAATGAGGTATGAAGCTAGAAAAGGTACACAAATGTGTACTATGTACACTCGATAATGAACTGGAAGGTCGTCATTCACCTTCACCGCTCTAAAGGTTACATTGTTTTTTTTTAATGAAATGAACGCACTGCTATCTAAACTTATTTAACTGCTTATTATTATTATTGATGTTATGTTTTCATTTTAACCTCGGTATATTTTTTGCTCCCTGAACGCTGTATTTTTACAAGATGTTCAACAACAGCTTAGAGCTATAAGATATATGTTTGCCGATTGAGTAATTCTTAACTCATGAGAAGCAATGACAATTAACGAATGAAATCAAAATTCTTGACGTGACATAATACATACATACCAATATTTTGGACGCCTAGAATTAAAATTAAATACTAAAGGTATATGCCTTTTAGTTTTAGCAACTATCATTTCTACTACTACTATGAGAGTACTTTAGTTTATAGTTAATTTGTTGTTGCAAACTCGTAAAATGTATGAAATTTTTATGAAGAAGAGAAGGTAAGGATCCAAAACGAAGGCAACTGCAACGCAATCAAAGTGAGTTACTCGCACTGTCTATTAAATGCTGACTAATGTTCAATATTGTTCAATATTTTTCATACGCACGACACACACTTACGCACTTTACGCACTTATAAGTCTAGACAAATGAAGTGTGTATGCATATGAATATATATGTAACAAAAAAGCGATATATTTCATAGCTTGATAAATGTCAAAAACAAAGGTTTCGCCATGATTATGATGCGAATCCTGTTTCTAGTTCATATTCGTACAAGACTTGTTGTCCAAATTGCAGATTAATGAATGCAAGTAAGGCGCAAAACATTTTTGTGCGTATAAGCAAATGGATACGCATGTCTCATGAATTTAAGTGTATGTACGAAAGATGTTTCTGGGCCATTCACATTTTTCATGTACACCGATCTCAAAATATTTTCCATTCCTTTCCGGCTTCACTCCTCTCTCACAGCATGTCATATTTGAGCAATTTGAACTTAGGCTTGTACACACAAGCACATTACAATGTAAATTTTAGACGTTCACATTTTTTACCAACTATTATATTTCCTAAGGTTTAAATCTAGGTATTCCATTTTAACTGCAGTGTTTACTCCTTTATTGCAATCACTTACGGTTTAGTGAACCAGTGCTAGTGTGTTTGTTGCATATCGCTAATCAGCATCATTGAATCCAACAACTCATAGCGCAGGAAATCGGAACAGGTAAGAAAATATTGTCCTGATATCATGCATATACCCTATCCCAGCATTCGTAAATGTTACATAATATTTTTATTCTGATTATGCCAATAACCTGCTCCAACCCAGCATGTCAACGTATAAAAAACAATATTATTTGACAGTTTATAACATACATTATACATTGCATGAAGAAATGTTGATTTATGATTTCCAAGTAATAAACTGGCTGGCAACAAGTTGCATTATGAGATTTTGACGTTGCGTGTATCCATCCAATTAAGCAAATTTTGCAAGGCAACTCCCGACATTAACAAGAAAGATTTTATGAGTTTTGTCAGTGTCACGTATTCAGTCACAGTCACATCCCTTCTAAGCGACTGGTGCTAAAGTTATTAAACACACCTCTGCATATTATATTATGATTATGAAAATGAATGAAGATAAGTATGTTGCTACAACTTTGGTCTGCAAAGGTGAAGGAAATTTGAAAGGTGTATACAATTTGTGGTTTTGTGGGTTACTGGACAAACTGCATATGTGCTTACTTCATAAAATCATTACTATTTATCATTGTTATCGAATCATAAGATGAATTGGTTGGTTTTGTTTTGACACGTGGTCGTGGTAACTGCAAACTTTTATTAGTACTTCTTCTGGAATGTGGTCAATATGGTTGCATTTTAAATTGGCAATGAATTCAATTTTATAGTCTGGCCGAAACGAATTAGCTAAATCATTGCCTATTTAGCAATCGTTGAAAATGGTAAAATATATTCAAGTATGAATAAATTATCCAATTCAGATGTAGACTGAGAAGTAATGTTTTAACTTCTTATGGTGTGTGCACTTGCATATTAATGTGTTTTACAGGTAGTAATATGTAAATATATTGATACTGATACCAAATATTGACTGATATCTCTGGCTTCTGGATAAACAAATTATATGATGTACCTACCTCTGTAACTTTTCAAGGACATGGTGATCGTCACAATGGAGCTAAAAAAATCTTAGTTACAAGCATGATCTGTTAAAATGTCATTTTATAATACTTAATCTCATTTGATAATCTTTTTGATGGCTTGATATGATCCAGTGTGAAGTTGAGAGCAAAGTGCAGGTGAACATTATATAAGTAACTAATAGGTAGGTACATCCAATTCATTGACTATAAATATGCAGCCCTATATCCATGAAGAAAATATGGACAGCAGGACAGAATAATAGAATATATGAGCTTGATTTGCTTTTAATTGTTTACGAGATAATAATACAAGCACAAAGCGTTACGAGGTACAAAAACACTCTTGAACTCAGGATAAGAAAAAAGAGGCACACGTACAATGCAAAACTTGAGTGGATTTGAATGGGTTTCATTTCTCGTTCATTATTGTTCAAAAACGCTATTGATTTGATCAGCCTATATATTTGTGCTTCAATTAACCTTGGGCAAAAATACCCAGTTTTGACACATAAAGTTTACAAAACGGGATTTTTATATTTGTTTATTTGATCTACTGCAATCAATTTTCCTGTATAATACTTCAAAATGGATCATTCTGAGTTGGGAGGAAAATTTAACAATTTTCATTTCAAATTTGTTGAGCCACATGAGCATCAAAAGGTGCTACAAATTTTGGAGGAGTACTTGTACCCCTCAATGGAACCACTCGGGTATAAACCAGAGGGGGCTGAGGATTTCAATGACTTCTTTTTGGGAATGATGCAGCGTGGTCACAATTTATCATACATTGCTGTAGATTCTGAGACCGGAGAGGTACATGCATAAAAATAAGAAAATATCATATTTTCATTTTTTGTGATATAATTGATTGTTATTGCTAATTTTTCAAATTTGAAAGATTGCAGCAGCTCGTATGGTCGAGTTAATAAAGGTAGGTGATCCTACAGACCTTACGCCTTTTAAACATAAGGAAAATATCGACTCTTTCGGTTGGTGTGTCGAATTGTGCAAAAATGAAGATCTTTTTGGAAAGTATGACATCATTGAGTATCCCGATATGTTTGGACTCTGTGTCGTGTCCAAATATCGTCAACGTGGTTTGGCCACAGAAATGTACACTAGGGGTCTAAACTGTTTAAAGAAGAGAGGGTTCAAAATTGTCAAGTGCGGTTTTGTGAGCCCTTACACCAGGAAAGCAGGGATGAAGCATGGATATAAAGAATTCAAGAGATGCAACTTTCTCGAGTGTATCAGCCCCGAGGGGAAAATTTTAAACCCAAATGCTGATCCTGAAGGTTTCGTTTGTTTTGGCATATTTGATTTAAGAGATAGGAAATCACAATAAAATCAGAACAAAATGCATCAAACTTTATTTCAAAAGAGTCGTAATAAACAATAACAAATTAATTGTATAAAAATCAATATTTTAGAAAGAAATAGCTAATAAACTAATTACATCTCTTAATTACATTTCTGTACACTCTAAATTGAAATTTTATCATAACAAAATATGTTGAACATGTCAAACCATGCACACACTTAGGTATACATAATAATGTACAGGTGGTCAGCCATGTCTTCCAATACGATTGGCTGCATGCACTCCGTGACCTGCAATGTTGGCCCCCATTTCATCGTCCCCCATTCGATCATGAACATGATGATATGGTATTAGTTCAGGTAATTCGGCAACTTCCCTGAGGGCAATCATCCCTTCTTCCCCATGAACTTGGGATTGATTAGTAATAGTTTGATTGCCAATCTTTGATAGTCTACACCATATAAATGCCCAAACCACAATTACTTGAAGGAGGAGAATTACAACCAGGGCAAAATTGAACATGTGCTGGTAAAAGAAGTTGTCTTCGATGGAGGTTAATAATTGGATGTCCGAAGACCTAATTTCTGTTACTCGTGTTCCATTTATGGTAGGATTAGTTTCGAAATGGTAGTGAAGATCCTTGTCCACATGGGTGAATCCATTGGCGGGAAGTGTGTCAATGTTATCTGAGTACCTATACAAAAATAAACAATTATTATTTTTTATTTAAAATTGAAACGGCAGATAATACACTACAAATAATTTTCTGTAGATTTTCACTCACGGTTGCGCTTGTCCACTTAAATATTCCTCAACCTGTGTAGCATTCTCGAGCAGCTTTTGTATTGCTTTTAAATTCCTAAATTTCTTTTGCACGCGTAATTTGTTCACCAATTCATTCGACATTTTTAGCAATTAATTTCGTGTAAGCGTTTAATAATAGTTTAAAGTAAATTGTGGACTATGTTATGTAGTATGCTTTTAACTTTGATGGCTTTAAATTTTTGTTACGAGCTGGCACTTGTTGGGAAAATTGTCTGATAATTTTTTCCGTCTTTCTAGGTTTATGAACACAAAATGTATCACTGTACAGTTCAGTCTTTCCTGATTGAATGAAGAATATATTTTAAACAAGCAATTTAAACAAGACATGCATACAAAAGGGCTCTCATATCGATCCCCTTAAAAGGGTGCAAACTACATATGCACATGCACGTACGCAGGTATTTAATACTCAAATGGATTAAAAATACATGCAATGACAATGAGCTGCACTTGTAGTCTACATTCATATTCTGAAAATAAATTGAAAAACCTGAAATAGGGACATACAGGTAGGTAACTTATTACATGGAGCTATAGGAGAATTTTTCAACAAACTGAAATGAACAATGACAACATTTTCTTTTCCGTATAGATATATGTGCCATTAATCCCCTATGTGGGAATAAAAAAACTAATACAGTTCAAAATTTTCTACATTGTGCAAGTGCATTCACAGACCCAACTGAAACAAACAAATATGTCTATTAATCTTTAAAATGTCAGTGCTTATTACAAAAAAAACATATCTATACAAAATTATTGACTATAAATAATATTTACTGTGTACTTACAAAGTTAATTCATTATCTTTTTGAGAATACCAGAAAATAAATAAGAAAAAAGGCCGCTTTCGATGCTTAGAGATTTAAATGCGTACATGTTCCCTTGAAGGTTTTTACTGTTCCTTTTCCTCATTGATTTGACGATTTTATAACTTGCACACATAGTACAAATAAGAAAAAAATAATAATATGCATAGAATTGTACTTATATCATCCTCCAACATCAAGCTAAACTCATTCAAGTACATGTACATTAAGATAAGGTTTATTTTTATGATTAAATTAGAAGATGCACGGGTACATCATTAACTTGATGTACTGCAAATCATAAGTATAAGATGAAAAGTGGCATGATAATAATGGTTAACGTTTCCAGTAGGAGCATGATCATCGGACAGACGAACAAACATTAAAAGTTATTAGGCCGTACTTTAAATAGAACAAGCTACGTCAAATTGAGAATTTTTTTTAGATGGCAATGCAAAGAAATTGAGCTTTAAATAAATTGGAGTAATAAGTAGAGTAAACCAACATGGAAAAATAAGCAATAGTGTAGTGTTTAATAATTTTTTTAAATCGTTAGTAATTGAATATCCAAATTATAAATAAAACAATGTATTAGCATATGAAAAACAGTACAAAATGGGTCGTAATTTTAGCAATAAATAACTAATATGTATACATATGTGGCTGGTAAACTTTATCAAAAAGAAATGATAAAAAAATAAAATGTTATTTCACATTTTCAAAATCCGAGAATTCGTTTTAAATTCCTTGTAAGCTCTGCCTAACCAAAATTTAAATTCTGTATAAATTATTTCATAATACTGTGATTTTTGCAGTGCAAAATATTTGTATACGTGAAAAATGCTTACATCATACTTTATAGTTTTAACAACATATTATAATCACAGTCAAAACATTATTCAATTCAATTATTGCAACAATACAATTTCTATCTAATACGCACATCATGTAGCTTAATTGACTACTATACTACTAGTGAGTCGGACGTTTTAAATGAAAAATTTAGTTTAGACTACATATTCATATTCATTACATGTTGTACTATTTATCATTCTTTCTGTTGACTAAAGTTTAGGATCTTTAACTGCCTCTTTTTGATCGCAAGTAAATCCAATTGTTAAAGCAAATCTTGTCCCTTTTGTAAGCCTTTCTGTGTAATGGAGGCTCTCTTCTCCAGATGTGAAGGCAATTGCACGACCTGCAAGTATATTTTGCCAGAGAAACTCGTCATTCACAGTCATAAATTGTATTAAACATTAGATTCATACTATGCAGTGTCCAAAAGCTTTACCTAGTTTAGGGTCAACAGTCCTATTGGTATTGTCCCCATCAATGAAGATCAAGCGACCCCCTTCAATATCGTTTCCATAATCTGACATGAAAAGCACAGCGGAGTATTGATAAGTCTTAAATTGTTTCTAAAATATAAAAGACAAAATATTTTATTTATTATCAGAGGTAAATGTAAATTTTAAATAGAGAAATTGCCACAAATCTAACTTGGTGGACAGCAGGATGCCAGTACTCATCACTCTCCTTCTTTGCAAATTTACGAGTAAGACGCGTCATGAAAAAGGGGGCAGATAAATAAAGACCCCAATGATCAATGACAAAGTATGATGATATCATTCGTTGCAGTTTTCCTTTTACGTTTCTACAAAACGAATAGAATTTCTTGCATATACATACATAGAGCCTTTCTGTTTACAATATTTATATTTGGACATGATTATTGTAATTAAGTAAAAGAAATCAAAGCAATTACTGGTATATTAGCAGATCACTCTTCTGAAAAATAGGTTTGGTCGCATTCAGTTTATACAGATCTAGACTGCCACCTTCGAATTGAAGTCGCCCCAACTGGAAATCGAAGACAGTTGCGGCTCCTTCAACTTTTGCCTCTTGAAAAACTCGCTGCATCAAATCTTTGAGAGCATATATCTCATGTGGAGAAAATAAATCATCCACTGCAAATCTACCGCACTGTTTTGGAATGCACTCTGAACGGAATTAAAAAAAAAATCAATGAAAAAATAAATTAACATCATAATCATGAGATAAGAATGATGGCAACTATTAAAAACACGCACTTGGAAATGGTTTTACAGCTGCGTTAAGTGCTGCAGAACACTTGGTCTTCATCGCTTTAGCATTAACATCTTCGTCGAAACTTACAAAAGGTTGTTCATTTTTCTTTCCCGAATTGTACCAAACAATTATCAATAAGCCCCCAACTAGAATTCCACGAGACCAAAGGCGTTGTTTAGAAAATCTTGGCATTGGTCCATATTTTGGTTTGGGATCTTCAGTGCCTTCACTGGTACATAAAATATATACCATATATTTAACATTAAATGTCATTCATTAAAATACAACGCTTGTACGTATAATTATCCCTAATAACCAACATGTCCTTGTATGTAAAAAAATTTTAATATGTCAGAATATTTACCTCGTGTCAGGGGATGCTGCTTTCTTTTTACTTGGCGACCCCCCATCTTCATCAACCTTACTTTTAGCCGGTTGATTGGTACCACCTTTACCTCCTTTACGCCTGGTGACCTCCCCACTCATTATGAAGATAAAAAATAATATCAAACCCAAAACTGAGAAACTTATTTAAAAACCTAAATCTATTTCCGTAAATGTTAAAATGACATGGAATCAAACATTCTCATTGTATTTTGTTCACTGATCCCCAAAAACGATTCTGAATTTATGCACTTTAACTTTCGCAATTTATTAATCAGCTCACATTTTTACAGCTGATTCCTCTAATATTAACAAAACTTGATTTAAAAAAAGAATATTTAAAACTGATTACATGGGTAAAATCTAGATTCATTCCTACTTGACATATAAAAACAATCCGACATCACAACATGTATCGTCATGTCATATGGTGTATATTGCATTGAAAAGAACAATATAGGTAGCAGTACAATATACAAACAAGGAGAGGTAATACAGAAACAGGTGACTTCATGTGTTTTCATGATACGGAATACACGGATGCTTGAAACTCTTGAAAGTTGAAGATCACTTTGCACTTATTATACGTGTGCAGAAAAGGGCTAGTTACTTCTGTTTTGCATTGCATTTGAATGTCTATTCGGTAGGTGGTGGTGGTGGCAGACATACACAACAGCGACTGATGTGATGTGGAATTTTGTCTATTTTATGAACCAAAGGGTAACTTGAACTATTTGACGGTAATAATGGGGTGAAATTTTGCATGATGTTGTGGCAAGTCGCAAATAATTATTATTTCAATGTACATATCCATCGTACTAAACATGCTGTAGTGATTCCTGGGAGGTTTATTATCATCGGTTATCATCATGATGCGACCAGAAAGAAAATATTAGGTTGAATTTGCAATTTAATGAAAATTGTAGTACAAAATATTAGTGACACATTTTATCAGCATTTTTTGCTAAACAGACAGCATCAACGTAACATTTAAATGCAGAAATAGATGTATCAAAACATATTTCTGCACGTATGCAAAATTATCGTAAAACTAGCGTAAAGTACGAAGAGTTTTTTCATGTTTTGAACAAGTACAATATCGTGAACTTGGAGCGTAAAATGTATTTCCATGCATGCAGTCGCCAGTTGGTAGTGTACTTTAATTTTTTTAACGATGACATACAACGACGACATACATATTGATCAACCAAATTAGATCATACACAATGTTTGTGGAAAATTTCGATAATGATTGCTTGTGAGTAAAATAAAATATTCTTACAATGCCCTTGGAACTTTGAACATCCTGGCCAGTTTTATGACGCGTGGGATTTTCATGAAAAGTATGCCCTATAGTTGTAACACTTTTTCCCGTGAAACAACATTCACTTGTTAGACATGTCTAAGAAAATAGACACTTTCATTTCTGCTGGTGAAACTGGTGAAGTGGTGAACTTCAGAGGATACATATCACGGGGGACAGTTTTAGAATTCTCTTGAAATTACAGTAGTGAAACACTCTGACTGTCTCTACGCTTTGGTGGTTACAAACAATACCTAAATAAATGTGACCTGTTTGCTCCATGATGATATGTCCTCTTTCATCTCAGATAAACTTTTACATCCCAGATAGCTAGTATTATGTCTGAAACAGTTGAATGAAATGTCGGATAAAACAGGACAGAACATTGACAACATCAAACGTTTCGTACTTTTCAGAAACAACAATCATTATAGTTTTTATCTCTGTGTGTGTACGTGAATCAGCGACAATCCGACTGTATATGTATCTTTAGTACAATTGAAATCACTTCTGGCACTTCTTTTTTTTCTCCATTCAATCCCAGTAAAATGAAAGTCTTTCCTGGAAAGTCTCAAAATTTTGGATTTCAGGTAGTTATTTATATTGAAACCTTTCATATGGCAAGTTGTAATTTACTTGTGTATTTATAGAGCATATGTATAGTTTATTTATACCACTGAATGAGTATATATACTTATATTTTAAAATACTCTGACGTTTTATAAACCGCAGAGACCAGAAACTGTCATATCCTTATGTAGTTTAATAGTTATAATGCTATCTGAAGGTAATATTATTAGACAGAAAGTTGACAAACGGAAAATGCTATGCTTTCAAAGCTAGCGGGGACAAGCGAAACATCAAAAAAGCAGCATATTTGAAAGAATTTAACGTTTTACAACAGCATTCGTTCGCTGGATTTCATGTAGCTTGTTGGTTATTGTGGCATTTTCCCAGGCTGTATGCATGTATTTAAAAAGTAAGTATATGCAGATGAAAGTCACTACATATTTTCCACAATACCTGCACCTACAAAATTTGTCTGGTTCGTTTAATTTCATCTTTGTTCCTATACAAATCATCAAAGTTTATATTTGTTTTCATGTTGAATGTCTTGCTCACAAGAAAAATAAAACATTGTCAATTCAGTTTTCTTTGTCTTTCATTTTTTGTGTGTGCGCCTATAGTATTAACTGGATTTTCTTGTAGTATCATCATCATCCTCACAATGTCATAAACGAGCAATGTTTGTTTAAAATTGCACGCTACAAACTACAAGTATTTTATTTATTTTATATTCAAGGAATCCCCCATTTCGTCAACTAGTTCTTCATGGGTTCAATGTTTGGCTAGTCATTTGCATACATGAACAAATAAAACACGCATTCAACCGAAACATTTTGTCGCACTAAACCTTGAACTGCACAAAGTACTTTTAGTGCAAAATGTCTGAGTAGTTTCTTCTGGACCGTACAAGCCATGTACATGACATAAAAACGAAATTATCCAACAGGTTGTCAGTGAGGATTTGCTGGAGAAAAGTAGGTCATTCAGTCTTCTAAGGAATCTCTTGAGTAGTGACATGACATAAAGTGCCCTGCTTGCTTAAAGCTCAATTTTGTTTGTTTTCTTTTAGGACTGCATGTTTGTGTTTAAAAAGCCTTTAAATAAAACGAAGAGCAGAAGGATGATAGTCAATAATGAGCAAAAATTTAATTTCCTACTACTGTTTGTTGAGTTGGGCTTTTTCATTTACTAGATGCCCCTGGTCCTGATGTTGTTGTATATATATTTCGGGAAGGAAATATTAGAACGGATTTTACGCCCCATTTTATACGTCTCTTCGTTCCAAGACGCAATATGGAAGAATGTAGTTTTTCTCGAAAGACAACATCAGTTCTATAATAATATTTAAGGAGACAACGAGTGTAAACATCAGTTCTATTTGTGAATTTTCGTTCAACCCACTGCAAAAAGCTAGTGCATTATACATCACTACACTAGACAAATAAAATATTGGATGATCAGGATCACACTTGAGTGGGCTTTGACGAATTAAGTTCTGGCAAATTCAACCATTTTATAAAAAATATATATAAAAGACCTCACATGCTATGGATTATTGATCAAATGTGTAATTATAATTAAGTTTGAGAAGACCAGACTTAAATTCAACTGGTTGGCTGACTGTATTTAGGTTATTTCTTCAGGTCTAATAACTGCGTCTGAGTCTGGCCCGCATGCAATTTCATTTAGCCCCAGGTTCCATTATATGGCTGCTTTGTTTTTGAACATATGTACCTACAAGTTGTATGGGCCTGAGTGGGATTTGGTATGTTTGCATTTACAATCTTACAAAGACACATAAGACTATGCATGCCAAAACAAACCGATTTTAGTCTGAACATCCGACTCTATTGAAATCACTAATTAGTTCTAAAGTCAGTAATTTTACTTTGCCTTTCAATCAACAAAATTATCAATTTATTTAATGGGAAAGTTCTGAAATGAGTATATATAATTTTCTGCATTCTGCAGTAATTAACAACCTGTATCTCCGAAAAAATACATATGAATGAAATTTATTGATATTAAGAAACCAGTTTATTGCAATAATAAATGAACGGCAGCTATGAATAATAAAAGCTGACACAATCAACAATGCAAAAAAGGAACAAAAGGGAAATTTACTACTTAAAGAAATGAACACTCATCTTTATTTATAACTCATCCCGTAATAGTAAACCTGTGTCATCCAGCGATTTCATATTCATTTCATACACGTAATAATATTCACCATTAGAGTCAACCAAACCACACACATTTACTATTTATTAGTAAGAATTTTCACAAAGCCTGCCGCACAGACAATAGACAGATATAGGCACACAAACAAGTTAGTAGACAAAATGGGAGATGATCCGAAAAGGTTTTTCTATTTTCCGAATAATGAAAGATAAACAAACGTGCCTACTACATGCGTATTATGCACATAACACATACGTAGCAGGTTATTTCAAAGGAACGAAGTTTTTTTATCATTAAGTTTTTGCCGAGTTGTCAAAAAAACCTAAATTTTTCAATTTTTGTTTTTCAAGATGAGACAAGATGGTTAGACGAATGCACTCCATTTTAAAGTTACTGCGGATCTGTTTTGTAACGCTTTCCTTTCAATTAAGTTACAGTATTTTACATTAATTATGTTGAAGCAGCAGAGGATACAAAACGGAATGAATGTTTCCGTTTGTTTTTATTACCTCTATAACTTGAGTCAAGTTACTTGACTCTAGAAGCATAATACCTATGTACCATATTAAAAGCGAACGTTTGTACCTATTAAAATAATATTTGGATTTGGAATAACAATAAGTTGAAAAAGAAAACAAGTAGAAAAAAGCGTGGAGTGTTCTGCTGTTAGGGAGCAGAACAATACTGAATATTTAAAATACATAGTAAACCACTAATTGTATGTAAATGTTTCAGAAATCCCGTTGCAAAGTTTTTAATTTTGTTGCTTTCAGAATGGGTTGTTGAGATGATTAGTCAAACACATGTTTTCAATGTGTAATTTGTAACAAAAACAACCAGAAACTTGGCAAAGCCCATCGTTAAATGAGGTACATATTTTCATACGTTTTGTTGGTATGAAGAAAGCCAAATGGCTTGATTTTATGTACTGGTTTTATACATTTTCAGTAATTGCATCAAGTAAACCTATGATAGCCGACTGACAACACGTAAGATGGTTTTGGCGAAAAGATTGAAATCGTGCATAAATTATCACCTTACCTTTTTATTAAAATAAAATAAAAACTTGTCCGTATCATATCGTCCGTTGCCATCCGTCGCATTGAAATTTAATTCTGTCAGAGATGAGAGCTGTGATTGTACGAATGATGATGAGCTTCAAGTTTGGATGTGATGAAATGTGACATGATTGCTACTACTAAAAAAAACAACTAAAAGCAAACTGCCGGCGTCAGCTCACTTGTCAAGATTTACAAGAGGCAACCTACACTAACGATATGCCATAAAACTGCAGCGGTATGTCATCCTGATGCACCATTAAATGATGTTGAGCAGGTTGGTTGTGAAAGGTTACCTGTTGAATTTGAATTTTTAACGAAGAAAAGGCATTTTATCTGCACGTTTTATTACCTATGTATCGTAGTTGCCTCTGATGAGCGAGATAGAAAAGAAAAGAATAGGAAAGCTTTAGTTAAAGAATTCCAAAGGTTCACGAAAAAATTCTAAACTTGCAAAAACTCTCCATCAAATGCAAGTTGAAGGTGTTTAAATGCACCTTTGTTCACTTGTTCTGATTGTTGATTGTCCTCCTTGTCAAATCAAGTTTGCATAATTACATATATATGATAAATAAATTGTCCGTGGGAAATGAAAAAAAGTCGTAAATGTACGAACAAACTGAACAAAGTCGCCACTCATGTTTCTCCTGTAACACAAAACACAATATCATATGCCAAATGGTTAATTTCAATCACTTTAAAATTTCACATAATATTTCGGCGTAATCGAGTGCCGCCGTCTTCATTCTAAATCTTGCTGTTGTTTGCAGTGCAACAATTTGCCTCTCAAAACTAAAACTGTTTTCGTGTATATTTCAGGTTAACAAAAACAAAATGATGTTCAACAATAAAATTCTTTTTATCCGCATTTTTCTAATATGCATGCATAAAATGAACACCTCATTGTCAACAATATCGATCCACTGCCACCAGCCATGAAATTAATCAACATCAGAATGAGATGAAATATATATTCTAATATATTATACCAGTTTTGTTGTTGCATTTTATGTGCAAGGTATGACAAAAATTAAATACAAAAGAAAACGAGATGTCGTATTTTACAGAATACTTGTACTTTTCTCGTCAGATCAGCAAAAGTATAAGCTTCAGAGGGTTTTATGTAAATTGTACAAAATGTATCATTTACTCTCTTATAAATATTGCATACCTTTTGGGTGAAAGAAGAAAAAAACCTAAATATATTTACAGGTACATAGCACTATATATAGTTTGTTTACTGTTGAAAAAATAATTATTGTAATTAATTACATTGGTTTATGATCTTATACCGACTTGTAGTAGTGACTTGCAATGTAATTCAAGTTTATTTTGTAAACCACCCTTCGGTCGTTCGCATTTCCAATCTAGAACGCAGTTTTAACATTACGCAAATAGTCACCCTCCCCCCAGAAATGTACCTTGTGTTCAATTTCTGTGCTTATTACTGATGAATTAAGAAACTTCCGAAGCGTATTGTAAAAGAACTCTTGCGATATTGAATAGAATTCTTAAGAAACCTTGAAACCTTCATTGAAAATCTTTTTATATGTTTGGCGTGTTTACTGATGCAGAGGCGCAAATTGAGTAAACGATTTACTCAGAACCCTCTAAAATGCATATCCCTATATGCACATGCCGTTGACAGTTGCAAATACATTCCAGTAATTGAATCTTAATTACCCTTTGGCACATGTTCATAGGTAGATAGAATTATTCAATTTCCCTACACCCGAATTCATTAAAAATTACTAAAGCTACTGAAGCTGGTTTGTTGAATATCTTCTGTGGCATAAGTCATCGCTCTTCCTGGTACTGTTTTTCCTACTATTGAGCTACTTGACAAAAGTAGTATACAATTTCCCCATAAGTAAATATTGTAATGATGCACGATTATATATGCGTTTAAAATTTTGCACAAAGTCGCTTTAAGGAAAGCATTTACGACACATCATTTGCTCGTCACGTTTCCACAATTTGTCGCTAAATTGGTGAAAGTTATTTGCAGATAAAGAATATTATGACGCGTACTTTTCCCATTAGTGAGCAGCGTAAATTACTTTAAAATTTTTTATCCCATCAAAAAAAATTGCACTTTCTTTTATTGCTAATTATTCCAAGTTAAACCTGTGGAACAAAAGTCATTTTCTTTTTTTCTACGTAATGAAACCCCTAAACATTAGAAAATATGACAAGGACGAAAAGGCATTTGAGAAAAACTTTTAAGGATGCAAAACAAAACTCTTTTTGCACTCTACAATAATAATAAGTGTACTTTACTTGGCGAAAAAAATAAACAGTTTTAAAATAGTTGATGATAGCTCATTTGTACGTGAAATGCATCCAGCAGAGAGAAAGCTTTCAGCACCTACATTTTCATGGTGCTTTTTCTTCTCCCCTTTTTATTATTTTTTTCCCCTTTTTATTGCCATTTTCACGACCGAATGAGAAGGGAAAGTATAGCAACTACTTGGTGGTTTTTTACACAATGTGATCACAATGATGACAATTCGCCATTATTTGCAAGTCTTCTTAAAACCAAGGCACTATTCAATTATCGCTTCTTAATATATAAAACACTATTTAATATGTATAATATATGGTTTCATGTTACATCAGTGTTTGTTGCAGCGCATGGTTGCACCACTACTATATATACTACTGTCTTCTCTTTCACTTCATACTTTTGTTTCTAAATTATATGAAAGACATTTTATAAATTGCAAGCTCGTGCATGAACAAAGATAGATTTCATTATTTCAGCAAAGTATTTCCTTAAATCTCTTTCTCTCTTTCCAACTTGAGCATAATATATGTCCTCTATCAAGTTGTTGATTTCACTAATACGAACTAAAGCTACATGTATATATATATACATAAATATTATATTCAATTCACTTTTTACAACGCTGGTGAAGAGAAGTTTGGATACAGAAATTATTGTCTTGTAATAATGTAGTAAACTTACAACAGAATTATAAATGAGCTTGAAAAAGAGATTCTCAGAGTTTTCTTTCGCTATCCTTCTTCTTGTCGCGGCACTACTTTTTCATGTGCACGCGTGTGCCTCTCCATCTCAATAATAGTTTTCACCATGCACACTTTTTTTTGCATAAACTAGCCAAACAAAGATGCAAATAATAACACACACTGTCCTCTCTGCTTACAAATGTGCCTATGCACTTTGCATTTCTCCAAGAAAATTCGTTGTCGTAGTCAGGCACCGCATCATCTTAAAACTCTTGAAGCAGAGCAAAAGCCCTTTGTACATATATTACAAGTAAATCTGTTCCTAGCAGATGTATATAATATATATATATATGGATGTAATTTTTTTTTCTTCTCTGGTTTATATTTTTTACAATCAACATTGCTTGACTCCTACATGTAGCTTCCACTTGTGCTCTAGTTACTTTCATTTATTTACTACAAGCGGAGCAAAGCCACAGATATAGAACAAAGGTTTCTACACAAGCCTACTGAAATCAAGTAGTCGACAAACTTCTATGCTTTTTGGTAAAGAAGAAGAAGAAGAAACCTATCGTCCCTCTGACATATAAACCATAAGTAACATATTTAACAGAAGCTTTTTATGCATAGAGTACAATTACTTTTCTACAAATTTTTACGAGCCATTTCATACATCAGCATTTACTTCTTCTCAGAGGGTATACACGCAAGAATACATACAAGCATCCAACTTCCACCAACCGCCATCATCAGCATCTTCTTTTTTTTCTTCTTGTACATGCTATACAAGCGTTATTCTGCCTGTTTAGATGTATTTGTTTTAGTACTAGTAGTATTACTAGTAGTACACGTAGTAGTATTAGTAGTAGTAATAGAAAGAAGTTACATAATAGGACAATATTATATAATGTATATTTACCGTTCGTTGGAGAAAATTTTCATGAAGTATGCAAGTCGCTGGTAATTTGCAGACATTGCACTGACTTGAGTGAAGCGAATGAACGTTGCGTTGTTGAAAGCACCGTTGTTGCTGCTGATGATGATAACGGTATATATTATGTTATATTATTATGTGCCTAAAGATGAAAGTCTTAAAAACTACCATGAGAATGAGAGACTATCTATAAAAATGCAAAAAAGCAGTTTCTTCACTGCTATATTGCAGCTTTATATGTAAGTGTGTGTGTGCTTATTATGTCTTGTTGGCCTGCCTCCGTCGTCCCTGCAAAAACTACACGACGACTACGACGTGGACGCACACACTGCAAGAAAGAGAGAGAGAGAGAGAGAGAGAGAGCGAGAGAGGGAAAAAACGCGTACATTTATTTCACCCCAAACTCCATGAACCAAAGGCTTCAAAAGCTATTTATATGTAATCCAATGGAGGAAAGCCACTACAAATCTGTAACCTACCACAACTCAGTGGAATGTGGGGCGGTGAAAGTTTCACTGACTACATATCTGCTTTTTTTGTATAATTTTTTTTTGCTTACTCTGCTTTGCACTGTTGAGACTTTGAGTAGTATTTTTTCCCTTTCATTTTCTTCGACTCATCGTCCCGTGCGTCGTTTTTATGAAGAAATATATGAAAGAGTGTGTGATACTGGCACTTATATTATATATATATGCATATTGTATGTAAGGGAAGTGATTTTAAAAGAATACGATCAGCGAGTGCATGTCATCGTCATCATCATCGCCATCATCAACATGGTTTTGGTTAGTGAAAACTAGTAGAGGGCATACACAATAGGAAATGTAACGAGGAGGGACAAAAAGACGTTCAGTAGAAAGGGAATCATGTACAAAAAGGGATCTTAATACACAAAATAATATTTTTCCAGAGAGAATTTTTGTCCCTTTCCTTCCAAACTTTCCGCAGCAGCTAAAATGGGGGAGTATTATTTTTTACTTGTTGGTGACACGGAGGAGGAACACTACTCACGACAATGAGTTATACTGCTGGTTGGTCGGTTCTGAGAATAATGTTTGTCCAAGTAGTTTATAATGACATGCATGCATAAAAAAAGTAGAAGAAGCATTTTTTCTTGTATTCCATTTCCTCGGTCGCCTTTCCCTTCATTTTTGGATTGCGGTGGTGGTGGTGGTGCCTGGTGCGGGCTCCTTTCAAATATATATGTTCTTTTTTAAGGGAAAAAATATAATATTCAGCTTTTCATTGAATTGCAAATTCATTTTGATCCTATTTTGAAGTCTCATATATGGGGTATATGTAAGTATATGGTTTTCTATCAGCTCATACGCTAGAATTGAAATTGGCATTAGTGACTTGTTCGACTACATGCCACCGATAATATAATGATAATGCGTAAATATTAATATATCACAATCACAATATACAAAAAAATAGCACAGCCATGCTATTATAACTGCATGAAAATTGGCAACATGAAACTAAATTTTAACTAAAAGAAATGCATTAATTTTTCGAAAGACTTGACGTCGGACCCACCACGAGTAGTAAAGCATGTAAAATGACATTGGCTTGATGTCAGTGCTACTACTATCGCGTCTCTGGGGTACGTGCATTTTTCGCATATATATTGTTCTATTATGTTTGCGCGAACGTAATATATGGCACACAAAAGGAAACTGAATTTATGAATTTAGAATGAAAAAACAAATCGTAAGTAAAGCGGAGTATACAAGTATCCATAGTAAACAGCTAACTTTATAGGACGAGGCTAATCCTGATACCCGGTCATAACTCGAGTGTAATTTACAGAATCGTGATTGTTGCGTGTCGAGTGTTTGTTGGAACAAACACGACATGCCACTATCAGGCCCCCAATACCTATCAGTTTCTTCAGCACCACGAGCCTCATGGAAACATTTCACCATCCAGACAGATGGACAAACATGATAAGTTTTAAGATGTAACCTACATCTATCTGTAAAAACAATAGTGCGAACTTTGATATGTGGAAATAATGAGAGGATCCTCAAAAAAATTGGAAATCAGTGGAGAATGAATTGTATCTAATCTACGCTTGGTGAATTAATTTGCCAAGTTAGATGTACGTATTACACGTATGCACATATTATTATGTGTGTCGTTTCTGGCTGGACATGAGAAATGAGGTAATGCAATTGAAATCCATTTGGCTCACTACACTTTATCTACAGTCTAGAGATAAAAAAAATGCATGAGAGCGTGCTGCGTTATTGCTGTTCGTGCTCAGTAATTTTCATACCTTGTATGCATCTCATACATGATGCATACGCTATGGATAGAATGCAAACAATGTATTTTTGTTTTGTTGTATGTACATATAGTAAGTAACGTTAGCCTTGCAAACATTTTTCGAAACATCTTTTGTAAATACATACCTTTGTTTTGATAGAAAACCAGATTCGTTGCGACAGGTCCCAAAAAGAAAATGTTCATGAGAATCAGAAATGCATAAATATTATAAATAGCCCCTGCTCGTAAAATATTTCTTTTTACAAAAATTTAAACCTACAGTTTATGCCGTGTTTAAAATTTATTCTTGCGACGGATTTAGCATAAAAATGCAACGAATTTCACGACAACACATTTCACGAACGTATAGTACTTACTAGGCATGTTCTTATAAACATGTAGGCATATCTTGTGTTTACCTGACTACCCATGCAGGCATTCGTTTTCATTCTTAAAAGTGAATTTCATTGCACTATCGAAAACGAACTGCACGTCAAATAAAAAAGGGCAGAGATCAGTGAAAGTCCTGAAAATGTTGGTATACATTCCTTACTGAACGTGCAGGGGTGGTCCAAAAATGTTACACAGACAGGCAGAGTGTTTCCTGTACCCTTATGAAATTTCGTTGTAAATGTTGAAAATAATACAATAGTAAAAGTTTTGATGGAATCGGGTGATACTTACATAGCGTTAATTAGCTATTTAATGTGTATGAGTATGAGCGAGTGATACATAGTAAAGTATGTAGAGTCACATAAGTGCAGTGTCACACAAGAGATGACATGTTGAAACGTCCAGGGGAAATGAATTTAATTTCATACGACTTACGACCTTTTTGTACTCTGGACAGGTGTCAGCTGAAAGTAGTCGCTTTCAAGGGCAAAAAAACGAAATGTTCTTGCAAAATGAAGGAGTTCCTAACTCACCTTCTTACTGCATTAGGTTCCGCATTGGTATTTATTTTTATTCTATTGGACAGTCCGTTTCATTGCACGTGTGACTCAATTCAATTCAAACATTGCATTGGTGTGTTGATGAGAAATGAAGCCTTCTGGTGTGTGTGTGTGTGTGTGTGGTGTAGTTCACGTTCACACATTTCATCGTATCATGCAATATAAGAGTTTGTATTGTGTATTGGAGCTGGAGCCTGGAGCAATAATAGCACAGCGTTGCTTGTTGTAAAAGGTAAAAAGGTTTTAACATTCTCCCTTTTTCGCCGCCGGAAGCTTGAAAGGAAGCAGAAAACTTTCTCAAGTACTTGTTTCAGTTTCCTACACAAAAAAAGGAAATGACGCCTATTTACGTATACGCATTTTGAATTCAAAAGCTTTTCGTTGTAACAAAAGAAACACGTAAATTGGCAGCAGCGTAAGCTATTATTTTGCTCACATGCGATCCTCTGACATCAGAATATAAAAACGAATACAGATTGATTTGACTATGAGAGAGTGAAAGGGAGAAGAAGAATGAGAGGGGCAGAAAGCCTCGGGAAATAGGCCTTTTCCAATCTTTGAGACTAATTTTGAGCCTATACCATTTCCAACCCGGCGGAGAATACATACGTATGTACACATATTATTCAATAGGTCATGTTGTAGATACTTTTAATTCAAATATAGCACAACCACCACATAGACAAGAATCAGGGATATAGGGGTATTAAACGAACGAAATTCATAGAAATCAAAGCAAATCCACCTTGAGCTCTTTTGTTTCCCAAAACTCAAAGTAGAATTTTTGGTGTCCTCATTAAATTGAATCCTTCCTTGTGATAAACAAGGCAGCAAAAGGATATTTGCTTACTTATCGCAAATAATGGTACCTCACAATATTTTGATGAATATTGTCCTTTCCGGTAAATTTCCAACGAAATGGCAGAGGATTGGAATATGAAGGTATATCATTCATTGACATTGTATCCATCATTCTAACAAAGCAAATATCCAATCTATTACATCTACTCATGATCCGAACTATCCGTAAGCTTGAAAAAAACGGGAGCTTAGTTAGACATTTCTATTTTAAGATTTTTTTATCACGATGCAATATTGAAACACACCACAAAGGAAATCCCCATTTACTTTGTTGCTTTATATGAACAATTTTAAACCGACCGACCGAGATCACATTAAGCAGTCGTAAAAGCAGAGTCATATATATTATTATTACAATGCGAATTATGATTGCTCTTTTTTCGGTACTGCTGCTGCTAAAATATTAACATCTCTGAGTCCACTCTCATCTTTTTGCAAAGTAGTAGAGAAGAGAGTGCGTTTTGAGGAAGCAACTCTCTCGGTCTTTTCATTCAGTACAGAGTCGGTCAGTTGGTAATTCGGCACATAGTCTGGTGCTTTTGTATACGAAACTAAAGAAAGAATTGTCGTCAAACCAATTGTGCTACATACAACAGCACAAACTCCACTCCACGTTTTTCTGTGCAGAAAAAGGCAGAGGCAGCTTGGGAAAAAGCGCTCACTACTGTTGACTATGAGACAGTAAAAGAGCAGAGGCAGAAGAGAGCAAAAAATATAAATGCGAAGAAAAACGCTTGCACTCTATACTACTGACAGAGAGCGAGAGACTCATATTTTGCAAGTGTACATATAGTATTTGTAGTGCTGCTGCTTACCAGTCACCACGACTATCCTGCCACTACGAATACTACAACTATTACTACTGAGTATTTACTTGTTTGACAGCGTCAAAAGCACTTTGGAGCTGAAACCTACCGCAACATTTACATCCATATTCGCATCTCTCTCTTTCTCTCTCGCTTTTCTCACTTGAACAACAAACATCTTCTGTCCCGTCCTTTTCCATTTTGTCTTGAGGGTGTTTTCATTCACTCTTGTGAACTTTTCAACTAAAGTACACATTATTTCTTTCATGCTACATTACATAATATTATTTTTGCATCTTTCACCACACTCCCATCTACTACTATACCTTCAACCTATACCTATAATATAATAACGTAAATTGTTTCTTTTAGAAAGTGAGTGAACCAAGATAGATGAGAGGATATCAGTTGTTGAAAAAATTAGTACAAAAAACGGTGTGCTATCCCGCTGCTCTGCTGCTACACATTCTTCTCAATTCACGTCATACGTACACGTTTACGAATAGCAGTCATTAATTTTGTTCAAGTAAAGTATGTGAGGAACTCATCACTCCCTATTATACTTCATTCATTAAAGAATTTTTGTGGTGGTGTCAGACTCAATTTTCCTTCTAACGAGTTTAAGTTTATCCGGCGGGTTTTCACTGCATTACATACGAGTTCTTAAAATATTAACAACCGCTTCATACATGGAAAGTGAAAATTGATCATCTCTCCCTCTCTCGCTCTGCTGGAGATCACTCATCGGATTATAATTAAATGTGAGAACGTTCGTATGACCACTGCCAATTTGTATCTTTCAAAAACTGTGATAATATTTGCATGCGAGTATACTTACAAATAAAATTACAGTTATCTAACGTAAAAATATATCAGCACAGCTTAAGATCTAAATTTTTTTTTAATATTGGTTTTCATTACAGTGGGGTAATCTAAGCCACGCAGTCGACTCTGGACATAGTTGCATTTATCACTTGTACCTAATTGTCTCTCGATTTGGATTTAAACTACACAGTACTCTACAAATAATCCCAGGTAAGAAATACTTTTACACTACAAAACCTTCTCGCATGACATAATTAAGTGCATTACTTTTTATTGATAATTTTGAAATATTCATGAGGTTGTTGGAAGAATAGGAACTATCACATTAAAAATAATTTTTTAACATTATAATTGCATAAAATTGACATTTCAAAATAGTATAAAGAATTCCATCTGTTCCCAAAAAAAATCCCTCAAAATTTAATTAATCTCAAGGGAATGTGATGTAAAAGTACATCCTACAATACTAAAATGTACATTATACAAAATGGAATAAGTCTTTAAAAGATAGCTTCTTGCAGCCGCAGCCGGTTTATAAAATTAAGTTCAGTGACAACATCCCACCAACCACTAAAAAAATTCCTTTTGCCCGCGTTTCGTTTCCGTGTGTGTGTGCGGAAAGAAAGTGGCATGACAGGGACACATTCGCTCTGATATATGAAGTGATATAAAATCTATTAGATTAGTGTCTACACTTATCAAGATTACATACGAATTTTTTTTAGACCACAAACACGTTTAGCTGGATGCAGAAACAAAAAATTAAAGTGCGATGCTATCAAAGATTTTTGGCTGACTTGAGAATTTTAAATGAAGATGAGTCTTTTCTTCTACTCGCCATTCCAGCAAGCAAAGAGAGCCAGCCCCAACTGTAGATTTTTCAAACGCGATGCTATCAAAGATTTTTGGCTGACTTGAGAATTTTAAATGAAGATGAGTCTTTTCTTCTACTCGCCATTCCAGCAAGCAAAGAGAGCCAGCCCCAACTGTAGATTTTTTTCCTTAAACTTGCACCAAAAGTTTAATGGGAGCATAATAATATCATCATCATCATAATGTTTTCCTCGTATGGGCACGGGCACACAATGCAACGTATGTATATTATGAATGAATATTCGTTTCCTTACATTTTAACTCAGTTCATCTTTTGTCTTGTCTTTCGAATTACTACGACACACACCACCACTTTTACATATGTAGTTTATGGTAGATCTTTTGATACACACCTCTATTCAGAAAATTGAGACACTACACTGTCACCGTCGTATACCGTCATCATCATCATCATTACTGTCACTGACTGTGTGAGCTTGCCAGTTGTTGTCACTGCAGACTTTTTTTTGTTACACTGACGCTTTCTCTTTCCGTATAAGTTGTAAATAAAATGGAAGCATACGTTGGGTTTCATTATGTATACATTACAGCGACTGAAATAGGTGTATGGCGTACATTTTCCAAGCATCTCATCTGGAGCACTCGCCATTCTCATCATAGTCATCATCATCATTACTGCCCTCCCCCATCGTGGCAGCCGCGCTTTTAAGGGACCCTTGAGAATTTTATAGTAAACTCTGAATTACTAGTATAAGAGCAATTTTCTTAGTAAAGTGTGATGCATTCACGAGGGAAGGAGTTTTATTCGTTTCTTGATTGAAACCTCAAACTCCCATGCAGAGAGACTGAATGGGATGATGAAGCACGCTCCTATCTCTCTCATTCAAAAAAATCTAAATCTAAAAAACTACACTTGTACAACCAAGAAAATGGAAAGCAGGACCATTGTTACAAAAATAAAGCCTAATGAGTAGTGTGTAGAGAGTGGTTTTATTTTTTTGCATGTAAAATGCTGCACTGGTATATATTATGAAGATGTTAACAGTAAACATGTATGTATGTATATGCACATATTACAACAAGCAATTATTCAGAATGGCAATGATGACATGAGAGCCTGCATCCTGTATTCCCCAGACACTTTAATATGTTAGTCATATATGTACTTAGTTAAATGATGACATTGATACTGTCTGAGAAGCCAAAAGAGTTTCTTTGAACGATCTTGTTCTTGGAAGAAAAAAAGACAACACCAAATAGCATTCCTAATGGTTCAATCTTATAAACGGCATAACTGTTATATGTAAGTAGGTATATGTTTGTTTTCAAGTATGCATAAAAAACAAACTCTATTCACTAACTACAAACATAGGGCGTAAGTATAGTATACATCACTGCCAAAGTCCTGCCCTACAGACAGACAAAAAATTGAAGCAGAGAGAGTGGGAGAGGGCCATCCCACCACAAAAAAAGTCCCATGCTGCCAGCACACAGTTGTCGTCTTCCATTTGTGTCACCACAAATGAAATACGGAACTGGAAGAAGACAATATTATTATTAAATAAAGCATCATGATCCTGATGATCACGATCATGTTTTGATGTTTATACCTACTTGCACTTGCACTATTTATTTAAAAGTTCCAGGACTTCCAAAAGTTGATGGCATAAAATAAATTCACTAATTGTAAGAGAATGGGAAAATATTTTTGTTTGTTGGTTCATTTTGTGTCGGTTTGCATAATTTCGACGTTAACTGTTATTTTCCTAAAACTTGTTTGTAATTAATTACTGTATCGTAGTAGATAAGCAGGGTCGACCGAGTGTTGCGTATTAATCGTGGTGTGGGATGCATTATATATAATTCACAATTACATTTTTTACAATTATATGTAAATTTTTGTGGAAAAATGGTGTCAACTGCAATCGGTGTTTTTGTATGGAAAGCAGATTTTTGTAATATCTGTGATATGTTGACCACTTTAAA
>JAHZNC010004632.1:0-26625 GCA_027744095.1 Zhuqinia jingwanae | reverse complement strand
CTCTGGGAATGACACTGCTGAACAGTGTCGAACTGCGTGCAACAAAACCTTTTTCATCAATTAATTTGGTTGAATGAATATATACCTCAATCATGAATCAATTGCATCAATTTTCTCATACTTACATATACTAGAATATCGAATATCGTATCGTACATGTAAAATAAGCGAATGAAAAAGAAAAATGTACCGCAAATCGAAATGAGTAAATAGTGATCAGTCATCATTTTAATGGACTATGACAAAATAATTATTATAATTGATTAAATATCAAAATACTCCAATAAGATTTTAGAATTTCAATTAACTTCGTCACTACTTATTAGTAATTATAAATGATCGAGATTTTCCCCAAAGCTGCTGGGTTTCCGATATGGCTTCAGGGGTCAGTTGATAACAATTTATAAACTCCAGATGTTGTATATCAGGATCTTGGGAGAGTAGTTTCAGGCTTTTATCAGAGATCTAATACACAGGCAAAATCATAAATTACTTACTCATAATAATTATAACGCATAAAATATTTTACATAATATATTAAATCAATTTAAACTGCAGATTGTAAATCCCTCCATTCGCAACCCAACAAGACTTTGGGTTGGCAAACTGTATTTTTAAAATTTTGTTTACATAATTCTGTAGTATTACATGGACATTTTATAACTTTTTATTACATTCAATTGTCTGAAAAAGTGACCAGTAGTATGAAAAACTAAGATTTATATTTACGTATTTTTCATACGTGTGGCCAAATGTGAAATGGAGAAATTTGCAACTTATTCAAACAAGCCACTTCGTTAGCCGTAATGGGTTATTGGACTATTACCATTGGAGAATCAATAGAAATACTTCGTAGTTCACGACATCGCGCCAGTCCATTCAGGATTCCAACATCAGTTATCTTTGGTGATTGTAATACTACTTTTCTCAGTTCTAATGGAATATTACAAAAGGTATCATCAAATATTCATGCCATTTCGATTCGAAATTTTCGAATACATTTTAATTCTATTCGGTTTCTTTACTTTTAAGGTCCGCAAATCTGACTGATTTGATTTGGTCACATCCATCTTGGTCCGATTTAACCTTACCATGTGCATCTTGATCATCAGTAGCCTCCGTCATTAGAATTTTTCTACATCCTTCAGTCTTGTTCGCAGACCTATCTTCACAAATTAGAACATCATCCGAATAAATGCCGTTTGGAATGTCCAACTCCTCGAGATGAGGTAGGCCTTTTACAATGATTTTGAGAGTTGAGTCCGTCAAATATTCCAGTCGCAAATGTTTCAGTTCCGGAAAATATGAGACAATGTCATGGTACACAGCAGGCAGCATAAACCTTCCAGTAGAGCCCCTCCCATCGAAAATTTTCAGAGATCGTAGTTTACTCCTGTAATTATACTTTGATGCTTCATCATGCAAAGCTACTGACAGGTTTAATTGCTCCAGCACAAATGATTCCAGTTTGGGCATGTGCGAAATGAAATGTATGGATCCATAAAACCTTTTCATTTTTAAATGTTTCAAGTTGATGAGATCTAGTCCACATGGAAAAGTTTCGGGCTTAGTGGGAAAGCTCATAAAGTCCACTTCCAATTTCTCAAGAAATTCTCCTTGACTGGATAAAAAGTTGTAGAACACGGGAACACGAAATCCAGAATACACTTGCATTGACAGAGATTTTAGGTTACGCTTATTGGCTAAAAGCATTTCCAGTTCTTGTTGATTTAACACCACAAAGCTGAGGCTATTCAGATTCTTTAACGCATCAGGATTTTGCAACAAGACGTCAAACATGTCATGGTGGCTCGAAAATAGGTTACAATGCAAACACTCCAAATTGGGGCTAGACACAAGTAATTTCTGAAATATTCTCATAATTTTATCGGATGAACCAAATCTTCTATACTCTCCAGAAAGAACTTTTAGATTTGGGAAGGTGACCGTGTCTTTCTTGATTACTTGTCTGAATGATTGATCATCTGCAACTTCAATGCGCCCGACCACATGCTCATCTGGTTGGGAATGCAGATGCATGATCACATGGGCACAATTGCTACAATTACAATTAGTGTTAACATTAAGTTTCGTTAACTGTTGACTTAAACGGGTTATTATTTTCCAAGTTGCAATAGAGTGGGTCCTAGCACAGATATCCAAATTTAATTCTGTAATTACTGCATTCATTGTACAAAATTTCCCCAATAAAGCTTCAGCTGTTGCATATGTTATCCTTTTAACTTGTAATTCATCTTGGGAATATTGGTCACAATCGCTACGCACCATAGACAACTTTACGCAAATAGGATTACGACTGATGTTATAAAAATCATTCATCACCGAAATTGGAAGGACATTACCACCCTCAGAGTCAGAAAGGAATTGCAATGCACTGCGCTCATTGAAACGAAATGCCATCTTTTTTATCCAAAATCCCCGCATGATATTGAACCAGGTTTTGCATACGAGGCTCGCGGCTTTTGAGCTATTTACTTCAAGGTGAGCGAAAACAGTTTCCAAAATCTGCAAGAAAACGTTTAATGCAAAAATGTGAAAGTTATATGTCAATTAGTATGTGGTATGTTGTTTCTGTCACTGTTTCTTGCAGAATGAAATCATTATTTAGAGCAAAAGTTCTGTGAAAAAAGCATACAAACCATACCATTTCGATATCTAGGAGTGGGTGGAGATTGGATGACACATTTTCTCTTAAGTCTTCTTCACCGCATTTCACTGACAAACGCATTTTCTTGGATTTCGAAGGATCATGATTATGACCCGTTGTTGGGTTCTTGTTGTCCATGCTCTGGCTCGTCATCCGCCTTACTTATTATTGTGCTATAATCAACCAAAATATAATAAATATTAACATGGCACGAATTACTGGAACTAATTTTTCTCTAATACTAAGTACATATTACAATACAATTAGTATAAATCACTTGAGATATGAACTTACAACTGCAAGTGAATTATTAGATTTAAGTAGTGGCAGTGACACAACGTACTTTATCCTCAATATTATTATCCCGCCACTACTAATAAAGATATTTGAATTTATTAATTAATACTTTATCCATCAGATATTTGCAAGAAACGGAAGACCTTTCTCTCTCAATAAAATAGGACTATTTCTTCAGTCAGATGCTGTCAAATGGAAATCGTACTATGTGGTAGACAGGGATTGAAACCAGCAGCATCCAAGAATACAAACACTCAGTGTAAATTGAAAACTTACTACCCAATTCCAATTCACACGCATATTATGTATGCATTTACACTGAACTCAACGCCCCAAGAAATTAAGACTTCCGTGCTCCATTTCTTTTCCAGTCAGCAGGATTATAGGATGTGAAGGTGAACAAAGATTTTTATCGCATTTGAAATTGTAGTAGTGCAGTGCAGTGCAGGTAAAAGTATTTATGATGTGCAAAAAAACATGCATTCAACATTCATATCGTTACAAATTTGAAAAAATACGGAAACTTTATATAAAAATGCTGATGAATAATTGCATGATAAATGTGAGATGTGAGGTTCAAAATTTCCTACTTTCTTCGTTTGAGATGCACATGACGGTGAATAATCAAAAATGCTAGTAGTGGGATTGTTTCAGTACTTCTTCCATTATCGTCTCATTCTCAGTACAAACATTTTCATGATTCTTGTCTGGTCATGGTGAAAGTTTAAGATTTGAATTTGTATAGTGCATGGAAAATTGTTATAAAAGATCTTTATAATCTAGAAATAAAATGTGTTCTCTGACATGTTAATTTACAAAACGATGTCATAGATAATCCATGGTCAATGTCATATTAAATGTGTGCGCACTATGGCGTAGTTTACATAAAACTGCATGCATCAAAGTATTAAAAATAAACTTTTGATGAATGCCAATGATTAGTCAGGCAACAGGAATCCAATCTTTTTTTTACCTGGTGGTAGGCAGGCCTATTATAGTTAGTCATATAGCTAGTCATAATAATAATAATCAAAAGATCTGGTTTAGTTCCCAGGCAGGGTCATATCATTTGATGTTTTATTGTGTTTATCTCTCCCTCTTCGTTGCCCCTACCCTTTATGCAATATAAACCATCAATTTGAAGCTAACAGGTGCAAATGTAAAAGACAAGTGACTTGCTGATTGTAGATAGGATTTTTTCCTTTTGGCTTGCATGTGTAAGGCAGGGTTTTGGCTAAGAGTAAAAAAATGCACAAAAAATGAGGAAAGATGAGGTCATCGTTTTGAGTATCCTCTCAAAATTCATTATTATCAACGCTGAGCAGTTTGTGCATCAGTTCAGTTCACGGCAATGCAGCAATGTTGGCAGCTCTTTAGGGTGACAGTTTTGATCCTTCTGTAACTGTAACCTCAAAGTGCACGTACAATTTAATAAGTATTAATATTTGATTAAGAATGTCCGCCAAAATGATAGTCATATAATATACATTACAGCAAAATACAAGCAAGCCAACATAAATTGCATGCATAATCCAGTATCAGCACTCATTACATGTTTTAGTTTAATTAAAGCTAAATGCACATGCATAAAATAAAATTGTGCGTTTGGTTGTTATAATGCTTTTTTACTCATTACAATTACATTGCATTAGTTCGTTAAACCTAAGTGGAAATGGATGTACTCAAAGATAATGATGATGACTTTTTGAGCAAACAAGAAGGTAGGAACTCAGTCAACGTCAACTATGTTACTATATAATGTTTAGTGCACATCGCTAAATAACTGTATTATTGAGCCAAAGACTAAGCTATAAAAGTGGTCATTTGGAAAAGTTTTATGCTCATTTGATTTCATCGAAAGCATATACGTAGGTACATAATATTTTGTGACGTCTTGTTTTACCGTCATGCCTATAATAATGATCCACAACGGCACACTACGCCACCGCATAATATTCATCTTTTGCTCGAACGCTTATTGCATTGCAGTATTAGCATTAGCTCAAGTACATGTATTATAAAGTATCCATATTTACTTACAATTAACGCTTATTTTTTAAACATAGAAATGGGGATACGTGAGTATTATGCAGACAATGATGGATAAAAGAAAAGGAAAAAAGAAGAAGAATGGGAATCGGAATATGGGAATGACGATGGAAAATGATGATAGCTTGTGTATGTTGAAAAGTTGTGTATATGTGTTGGATTTTTTGGATTGCCTACGGCATAACTTTTTTATAATGGCAAAGGCCAACCTGACGATGACTATGCTCTCATGTTTACTCGGAAGTTGGAATATGTGGCTTTATATAATCGAGATTTTTTTATACTCAACTCAAGCTATGCATCATACCATACCAATGCATGCCCAACATTTTCTTCTTCTACTACTTACCACTGGCGGATAAGCTCATTCTTCTTCTCTGTAATATCTTTGTGTAATAAAATAATAGATTCTTTCTTACACAAAACACACATAATAATGTATTCATTTTTTTTTACCGCAGTCCTACTAGCTTACTACAAAAAAACACTGATGATGTTGGTTGATGACGGTGATCTCTGATACTTTGTGTGACTGGGACTTTTCTGTGGAGAGTGAATATCAGCTTGTGTAGGAATAGTTCGTCTCATTCTCATTTTATCTCGTATATATAAGCTGAAGCTCGTTATACATGAGATTTTTTTTTTGCTATAAATCTGTGTAAAAACATATAACATTTATAGGTACATACATTATATAGGTACATATGTAGATACAACCTTTATTTGAAGCGTATACCTATGTATATATGTATGCATGTAATATGTGCATATGTATGTACATCAGTGAGCAGCAGACATATGAAGTTAAACACAAAAAATGCTTTTTTAGTTTTTTAGCATTAGTTATAACACAAATATATATATATATCTATTCTGAGACCCAGAAAAGAATATAAGGATGTGATATTTTGTGCTTGTGCATCATGGACACAGAAATCAAGTGGCTAGCGAAAGAGAAAAAGATAAATATATACAAGTACGCACATTGTGTTTTATACCCTTTTCGCTACAATCTACTTATAATAATGTACATAACGATGTGATGAGTGATGACGATAATGTTCTTCTGAAATATACATATATACTAATTCATAGTAGTATGTAGTAACAAACCAATACACACAATAACTTGTAGAGAGAAGGAAAAAACGACAAGCAAGTACCAGGACCGACCATAACAGAAAGACAAGGGACAAGACTAAAGACAAGAACAACTCGCATTGTACTCTATTTTAATACTAGACAACATAAATAACAACAACTTACTACGAGAGATAATATTATGTGATGTAGAGATCTTTTGTACAGTGTTTTTTAGTTTTTCATATTATTATTATTATTCTTATCCCTAATTTAATTTATCTTAAGGAAGTTCATTGGAGTGTGCGTAATACTAAATAGGTACACATTCATCAATTGGAGAAAGATACATTATCATCATCACTTCAGTTACTTCAATCGACATCCTACACGTCTTTATCATCACACGGCATCACATTACTTAAGTAAGTCCTTAACATCACTGATTGATTGGATAAGATCGACACTTGTCCCTTTTAAGAGCTGAGCCTCGTATTAGATCTAACCGATGACCATCATATATATCGGTATTAAAGTCATCTCTGATTCTCAGTTTTGTGGTTGACGGAAACTTGTTTCAATAAAATGGATTAGTATAAAGGATAAAGTACGAAATCTCAGGAGACCTGTATGACGTTAGCTGGAAAAATGATTGCAATAAATGTGTGGAAAGAAATTTCCTAGTTATATCGATTTTCCAAAGTGCACTGTGCACACCATTCACCATTTGATGAAGTAGCAGCGTGCTTCACAGTTCCTAAAGAGCACGTCAATTTTTCTTTCTTTTACGACGTGCACATACATACATGAAAAGGAAAAGTGGAGAAAGGTTAACTAAATGTGAAACGGTTACAACGGCAATGGTTCGGCTAATTGTCAACTTTAATTTTATTTTACAGGAAAAACAACAAATTTCATCAACATTAGACGTCTGTCGAAAGATAAAGGAAAGGATCAACACTAATAATTCATGTACACCGACAACCGAGGTTTTCTGGTTTGACCCAAAATGAAATAGTCTCCTTCTCCTTTGTGAAAATATTTGGTTTGATCTGTGCATTTTGATGAAAGTGACTTGCAGTGACGTGACGTGAAATTACAAGAATTTGTAAAGTTTACTCTCGTGATTTCTGAAAATATAGATTCCTACTATTTTACACCAGACCATTTGAGTCACTTTTGTTTTGTCAAACCCATCAAACTACATAATTTATAATTTTATATGACATAATATGTTTGGTGCGTGCGCGATCCAACTCTTTTGAAAAGAGAATAAAAACTCGCATTTACCTGGACACAACAACGAACCATATTCTTATATTCTTTGTGCAGACTTTGGAAAGGTGCAGTGCAGAAAAGGATATATCTTTCATTCCTTTTTAAAATTTCTCGACATGATTAACAAAAGTTAATGACTGCTTTTGTGAGTTTGAGTTCACAAGTATATTTTTATTAGACTGAATTATTTTAAACAAAAATAGTATTCTTGAAACGGAATCCCGTGAATAAGTGAAAATTCAGGATGGAGGCTATAGCGAAACATGATTTCGCTGCTACTGCGGACGACGAGTTAAGTTTCAGGAGAGGACAAATATTAAAGGTAAAGATTTTTATTTGATAATTTCCATGTCCAGCTATAAAATTCAAATTTCAAACCCATAAAAATTTTGTTCCTCATTGGTTTGTCCATGTCATTCATGCACTGTTCTAATCCATTTGGAAATCATTTATATTAGTATGCACCAAGATGGTTGACCGAAAGAATAAATAGTAAAATTGTTAGTAAAGAAATTGGGAAGTCTTTATATTTATACAAAGTGTATTGTAATTTGTAATATTTAAAAACAATAGTTTGTATTAAATTCTCCATTAAATTTGTAAATAATTCCATGAAAATGTCAATTCCTAGTTGATGTTCATAATAATGATAATGACTAACTTTCTCTTTACTATGAATCCATTATCCAGCTAGGTTTTTGTTTCCGGTAAAAAAAAATTGCAACATGCGAAAACAGCATGCTTTATAGGTAGGATAGGATAGTATCATTGAATCCTACTCTCAAAATAAACATGTTAAGCAGTATGTACATTGTGCACACATGAGTGGATGAGTAGAAGTCAGTGTAAGTCAGAAATCGTGGTTGTTAATATTTATGTAATTTTGGAGCAGAAATTGTGGAAACTTGCCAGATGCTAGATACTTTGCATATGCAAGACCTAGAAAGAAAGCACACAGAACTTTCAGATAAATAGGATTTTCGCCGGTATTACAACATATACACATATATATGTATGATCAGTTTACAAATTCTTTGACTGAAATGTAATGTAATACTAAGCGAATGAAGTAATAGTTTAAACTGTATTGCTAAATATATAATTGCATATATATTTGTATTGCATTTTGCATACACATGATATAGGTAAGAACGACAAAAGAATTTGTAGTGAGTAACAAATTTATGGCAATGTTAATGTTCCTAGACTATTGATTATATTACCTACATTTGAAACTTGAAAGCATCAAGGAAGACTGTTCATGTATGTATTATATGATGATTCGCAAAAAAAAAATCCATTTTCCCCTCGTAATGTTTGTGTAAGCAAGCAAACATCAGAATTTGGTATAAGATCTGTATGAGGATAAACGGAGAAAATGCGACGGGCGAGGTTCATGGTTCATTCAACTTTTTCTTGTTTTATGGAGTCCGTGCAACACATGCTGACTTGACTTCCTCGGCGTCGCTGCATCACTCAAAAAAAAATTAACTTCTCACTCAACTCCAACATGATCGGATCGGAACTGTTTTTGAAAAGAATTCTAGACATACCTAAAAAAAACTTGAAGTAATGATAAAACGATGATAATAAGGTCAATGCTTAAGTGGCAGTCTAGTCTGCAGGACATGAAGTGTGTCTCTTTGTCGGTTCTGTCAATATGCGAGCATTAACCTACTTTGATCAGTAAGGCACCTATTATGAAATATGAAAAATAGATTGAATATACAAAAGACCAGCAAAACTTTCGTCGGTTAGTTGTACCTAGGAATTTGAATAATCTGACAGCGTTGATGGCAACGTAATTTCTTAAAAGTCCCTGGAGAAACTGTTTCATCATCGCATTATCTTTATTATAACAGACACAGTCTGCGCGTGTTTACAATAGTTTGCATAAATGATAAGCACTGTCGTTAGGATGTTTGAGGTTTGTTGAAGCTATACCTCAAATCAATTTCTCTTAATTGTACATAATTAAAATTTCTGCATTGCAAATATTGTAAATTGAAAACGAACACCTATTTTATGGCACATTGGGGTTGCGATGATGTCTTGTAACTTGTAACCTTATAAGTATGAAGGGCAGGGGCACATTATAAAATGCATGAAAATGCTAATCGCGGCTCGGCACCCTCAATTAAATGATATATTGTGGACGAACAAATTGCATTATGAATGAACAGGGTGGACGCATGAGGATGAAAAGATTTTCTAGAATTCAGCAATAATTGCAAACTATGTACTACTTACAGGTTTTAAATATGGAAGATGACGCTAATTGGTTCAGAGCGGAACTGGATGGCAGAGAGGGACTGATACCGTCTAACTACATAGAAATGAGATCACATTCGTGGTAAGTATAAGCAATAATGAGCAACAAGAGTAGGTATATGTCCTATGTGTACTTTTTTTGTCATTTGTTGTGACGAATAAAGCTATGTAACATGTGGTGACAGTGACCAATTTGCTGGAGTCATTAATGTAATTGATTAATACACATATTTAGTATATTGCATGATAAACACTCTAATGTTGGTTTAAAGGTATCGAGGACGTATTCTAAGAGTAGAAGCTGAAAAGTTTTTAACTGACAAACCAGACGGTTCCTTTCTAATCAGAGTATCTGAATCAAGCCCTGGAGACTTTTCTCTGTCTGTAAAGTGAGTATTTTCAACAGCAATTAACTGTATGTCCACAATGCTCTTTGTAGCAAGGAGCATGGTTTTCAGATACAAGCAATTTGTGGCTTGAAACTTTCTTGTGGAGAGAATGATTTGAAAAAAAAATATTATATATATTACATATTTCATTTCAGGTGTCCTGATGGCGTCCAACATTTTAAAGTACTAAGGGACGCTGCTGGGAAATTTTTCTTATGGGTAGTTCGGTTTAACTCTCTCAATGAGTTGGTAGAATATCATAGGACATCAAGTGTATCTCGGTCTCAAGATGTAAAACTGCGGGACCTCCTGCCAGAAGTATGTTCAAGTGTAAAGTAGCCGATTTTACTTTTCAATTTATTTCACAATCGACATTCTACTTTCTCTTCTTCTCTCTTGTCTGTTTTAAACAGTAGAAACTGGAAATTATTTTTAAAAAATATTTTTTTTTCTCAGTATGTCAAAGCCCTGTATGATTTCACTCCTCAAGAACCAGGAGAATTAGAATTCAGAAGAGGTGATATTATCACAGGTGAGTATAGAGCTAATCATTTTTTAAACCCACTTACACATCACACAAATTGTGTGGCACAATCATTCGCCGTTGTTGCACAATATGTAGTAGGTATGCAATCAGTGACTGCGATAGAGGTTTAAAAAAATGTAATGCAAATTTTGTGGTTGCGCATGTTCAAGTACAATATAATATTACGTTGACGAGTTATTATTCAATATTGGTATTCAATCAATCGTACTACTTTTTCATTTTCGATGAGGCAAATTCCAAGAGAGATATAAAATATTATGACATTTCCCGTTGTCTGTACTTGAAGAAAATCATATTGTTTCACTTTAATATACAGGAAAGATAAGATAATAGTGAGTAAAGCAAATTATGATCACGTGTCTCAGTCGTATGCTTTTATGCATAGTGCTGTAATACATGTTGTTATTGTTTTGATTTTTGTAGTGACGGACCATTCTGATGAAAACTGGTGGACAGGAGTTCTAGGAAATAGGCGAGGACAGTTTCCTGCTACATATGTCGCTCCATATAACCCCTGATTTTAACGAAACGAAGCTATCAATTTTGTATTACACACAAGCATAAAAGGAAATCAAAGAGTTGTATGTATGTCATAAATTAGTATATAAAATGCAATATTAAGTAGAGCAATTCTTATATTCTATAATATGTAATGTGTATCATAAATTTGATATACTTAATATGTTAATTAATATGTACATTTATCCTTCCTTGTTCTTTTTGTGGTTACATATATATACAGAGAGCAGATATATTATATTAAATTGTGCATATAACAAAACACTGCTCATCATCGTTTTTTATAAACTATAAAAAAGAAGCTTAAAAATGACTCGCATTGCATTGAAGAGAAAAAAGTCAATGTCATGTGTTTAGGACTGAGGACAGATATACACGTGTGATTGTGATGAAATAAACATAATAATGTGGAAATATTTAGTGAAGAAAACTTTCCGACTTGTTAATATATGTAGTTGGATTAGTGTTTTTTTTACATGAAATAACTTTTCCTCCTACTTTTTAATTTAAATTCATTTGAATCAAATATATGCCTTTTTCAACGAAGAATGGATGTCGCTTTTACTGATGTAAAGTCGAGTTTTACTGATTACAAAACAGTATATATATTGGAAAAAAATTCAGGGAATTGAATATTGCGAAAGAAAAATAAATAAATGCCCATTTATAAAAAAAGGAAAAAATGTAATGTAGAAAGGTTTGAAGGTGGTGACACTGACGTCTGACAACTGATCCATCTATTTGCCCATTGTTTGTGAGATAATTTTTTTTTACAAACCAAACAGCTTAGCTTGTCTCAGAATACACCGAAAATTTTGTTTGCTTCAATTTTTTATCATCGAATTATTATTATACATTATGTTAATGTTTGATCTGACCAACTGCGTTTAACACTTTATATAGTTTACCTAACTACTTTTACGGTGCAAATACACAAATTGATTCAAGATAAACGTACATATAATGAAATTATTATGTAGCTAATATGATGATTTGTCGCACTAGTAAAAAGACTTTAGGTTTTATGCCAAAAAAATGAATGCGCGTTACGTTATTTAATAAATTTGTCAACGTTAATTGTACGATGACAGGTATACTAATACATACTCTATGTGTTGCTCCAAAATATATAGCTCCATATTACTGCCTTTAGTTCTCTTTTCTGCCACAGAGCCTGAAAATAGCAAAATATATTCCATATTGAAATAATTTTTTTCCACTTGGTTTAAAACTATACTTTTCAACTTTTACATGCTAAAAATGCACTTTTACCACATCAACATGCACATTTAAAGGTAAATCTATAACATTAAGAATCGATAAAGATTGAATTGAAGTTATATCTTATCAATGTCTTCTGAAAAAAAGTCCAAAAACTTAAATCCTGAAAAATTACATACCTATTATTATGCGTTATTTGGTCGCTAGTACCTTTGTGTGTGGGAGTTGATGGTTAACAAAACAATTATTGTGACTATATGCATATTAATGATTTTATATAAAAGTAGTAGTCTACATAGTATGTAATAAAATAATTGTATTTTTTTGTATAAAGATACAATTAATTATTAATCTTACTTTTATCCTGCTTCTAAAATTTTAAATAGCAGTTTGGAGTATTACTGTAAACTCAGAATACGAGTTACTTATATATGAGTAATATATTTAAGAATGCAAAGTTATATCGTTTTGTCGTAAGTTTTACTCACATAAAAACATTTTAATCAAAACTTCATATATACATACCTACATGATGCAATATTCAACAAGATCAAATATATATGAGCACTGGTATCTACACACAAAAGTCGTGTGTTTAGCTGCAAAGAGCTACATGCATAATATATAATTTTATCATTGTATTAAGACGTTGACAGTTTAAACATAAAAATATATTATATATGTTATCTTTTGGTTAGCTGGATGAAGCCAATTTAATAAGGTTGTGTTGCTGTTATTATTAGCAAAAGTGTAAAGGGCATAAATCTGACAACGACAAGTAAGCGCTGAAGTGCAACTTCTATTTAATGAAACTACATAGTTTCCAATATTTTGTTATTATTATTATTCTAAATATAATTCCACAACTGTATGCTTTACTGAAGGCGTGTCTTATAACTACAATTATTTACTTAACTGCAAACAGCACGGAATTTACGACAACCATATTTAAAAATTAAAAATACACACCAATATATTGTTGTAGATGAGCTTTTAAATATCCGTTAATTTTTCTTATCACACAAACCTTAAAAATACCCTTCATCTTATACACTTACAAGATACAATTTACATACATTTTACAATATACAAACTACTTTATTATAATAATAATTAATTAATATTATTATACACAACAATCAATCACTCAAATAATCGTTTTAAGCCAGAACAAAAAATATTATGAAACAATGGAATAACAATTCCCATCTCTGCTTAATACAACATTATTATTATTATTATTATTATTATAACTTCTTTTATATCTGTCTTCTGTACAATTAGCAAGGATGGTTTCCTTCAAAACTGATTTTAAACTTGTACACATTTGTCGATTTGTTTTATCAATAACTTAACAAGTAAATTGTATTCACGCAATGATGGCAATGATGTATTGTGCCAACAAAGATCATAACTTTCAATAAAATTATAAAAAATAGCAATGTTGTTGGTTATGTAATATTTTTCATTTTTAGCATCCGTTAAAATCGCATCATATTCAGATAACTTTACTATTAATATGATTTTTGATTTTCATTCATGATTGCATGAAAATTAATTTCAATAAATATAAAATGATAAACTACATCTGGGCATTTTCCTGACAAAGAAATTGGTATTGATGCATGAACAAAGCAAGCAAATTCAACTTGAAGCATTGGACGGGGTATTGTGCACTTCTCGCATCTCTAAATAATGCACCTTTTACAATAGAGTGTATGCACGTCATGGAATGCCGCGAGGTGCTTTTGCCATCAAATGAACATAACCCATGTGGTACTTGCCATGTACTTGTTTATATACCCACATGGAAAAGTATATCACAATAACTTTTAATTTTAATTAAATAATAATTCAAGACCACTTGGTTTGCTTGCGCCTTCCAAGCAATATTATAATCTTGACTGATAGATATTTTAATTCGCAGGTTTTCTTATTTCGTTAGTGAAAATTCGTAATTTCTAGGCGTCAACATGCCAAAATCAAAACGGGACAAGAAAGGTGAAACAAATTGTTTACTTTATTTGTTTATTTATAATAATAATAATGATAGATTGTCTTTTAACAGTGTAAAATGTATAATTTAACTGAAAAATAATTTGTGTATAGTTTCGCTCACTAAAACGAGCAAACATGGAATGGAATGGAAAAAGAAACTGGTTAAGGATGTACAGGAAGCAGTACAAGAGTACGACTCCGTTGCAGTGTTTCGTTTTCAAAACATGAGAATATCTGGGCTAAACGAACTGAGGAAGAAACTCCGGGACAGCCGACTATTTTTGGGAAAGAATAAGGTGGTTAGTCTTGCTTTAGGGAAGAATCAGCAATCAGAAATTTTCCAGAATATTCACAAAATTTCGGAGAGACTTCAGGTATGTTTTGTGATAATGATCGAGTTATTATTATTATTATTATTATTCTTTATTAGCAGATCTATCACAATTTTATATATGTTAACGAGTTAAATGTAACCGTAACTGGTTGTTGTGTTTTTGCCAAAGCATCGCATGTTGTTTTTGACAGTCGTAAATGCACTAAATTACTAACATGATGAATGTTCAACGTTTTTATATTTATAGGGTGAGTGTGGTCTCCTATTCACGAGTAAAAAGGAATCAGACGTCCTTGAAATACTTGAATCTTTTTGCGAGATGGATTATGCAAGGAGTGGTGCGAAGGCGACGCATGCTGTCGAGCTACAAGAAGGACCTTTGGAACAGTTTGCACATTCCCTGGAACCTCATCTTCGGTCTCTGGGCATGCCTACTTCATTGAAGAAAGGAGTTGTCACGTTAATTCAAGATTATACAGTCTGTAAAAAGGGCCAAACTCTCTCTCCAGAACAAGCTAAATTGTTGGTATGTGTTTAAATTTTAAGTCGATTTAACGTACAAAAACAAAAACATGTTGTGGATTTTTTGCATCAAAGTATATCTTTTTTTTTTTAGAAACTCCTCGATATAAAAATGGCAGAGTTTAGAATACATGTCGATAGCTTATGGACCAAGCCAGATGACTTTAAAATACTTTTAAAGTTGGAGGAAAGTGTGAGTGATCAGGGCGATAGTGAAGACGAGCAAGAAACTATCGTCGATGAAGACATGGATGATGACGATGACAATGAGGATGACGAATAATACGTAAAGTACGAGGAAGAGAAGTTTAAAGCTCATATTCTTTGAAATGTTACAGTTTTTTTCTTGTTTCAAACTTTTTATTCAATCATGCAGAAGATCCTTTTTTCAATTTCGATAAATGAAATAAATATATAATGCGATTTAAGTAATGTTGATTTTATTATATGAAATGTAAGTTATGTTATTTCGCTGTTTTAATATACGTTCATACTTCCGCAAATTGAATAAATAAATTGAACAATAAATTAATTTTGTATGTTGCTTTTCTAATCGGATAACAAAGAAATTTTATTTTAAACTGGAATTCGTTCACAAAAACGAATGATATCAATAATTATCATAAACATTGATAACGAGAATCAAGTACAAGCTTAGTAGTACGTAAAAGTTTCTCACATAAACATTATTACTTTGTTAACAAAAATACCACACAATAATTTTAACATATATACTTATATACAATATATATTGTATATTGAACTTAAATATAATAATTGATTTTTTTATTTATTGAAATTAACTTGACAAAAAAATGCTTTAATGTTTTGTTGACGACCGATCATCATGATACCATGAAAAAACACTAACAGTGAAGGATAACAGTAGTAGTAACATATAATTATCATAAACATTGATAACGAGAATCAAGTACAAGCTTAGTAGTACGTAAAAGTTTCTCACATAAACATTATTACTTTGTTAACAAAAATACCACACAATAATTATAACATATATACTTATATATATTGAACTTAAATATAATAATAATTGATTTTTTTATTTATTGAAATTAACGACAAAAAAATGCTTTAATGTTTTGTTGACGACCGATCATCATGATACCATGAAAAAACACTAACAGTGAAGGATAACAGTAGTAGTAACAATAACACTGCCATTTTCGTTATTTCCCATTTACATATATGCAGCTCCTATATGATAATTTTTGTAGTGTAATTAGTGTGCCTCGATTATACCATAATATTCTATTAAAAGTAATCTGTCATCTGTCTCATAAAACAACACAATATTCATGTAAAAGACTAGTCTAATAGTTTGGAGTTTGATAATAGGATTATTAGCGTTCCTTCTTTTATAGTTTCATTTGAGATAATATAATCCAGCAAGATAAGATTAGGTCGATAATGGTTCAAATGGTTGTGTGATGTGACGGTGTTATAGTAGTGGTAGTATTGGGTTGCACAACTTACATTTATTCGCTCGCAAAGAGATCTACGATCTATATCTGAGTTTCTTTTATGACATTTATCTTGATAAGCTACAACTGTTTTCTGAGGAACTTAATTTTATGGACTCATATAATACCTGCCAAATAACAATTTTGGGAACTTATATGAGTTTTCTGTATTTTTTCCTTCAATAACAACGTATCTACATTTACATAAGTTAGACCTAGGTTTGTGTGCTCATTATTGTAAAATGTTGCATATCGTTTCGAATTACAGGCGCTCAGTATATCGTGATAAAACCAGACTTCAGGTCGACAGTTGCGAACACGGTTCATTTCCAATTCTTTACGAGAATACATAGGTATTAACTAATTTTAATTATTATACTCTTTGATGAGGCTGACTTGGCTGACCTGACCCTATATAGCACATTATTTTAAAGTTTGAAGGTATTCGGTATAATAGTTTCAAAGTCCTTTTCCCATGATGTATTAAGTCTCGATGATATAAGATTTAAAACTAATGCTGGTAGCCGTTTGAATGAACATGAATTCGACTTTACCAGTCACTTGTTCTCGAATCGGAAGATTGTATTATTTCATCATATCATAAATCGATAAGCCATTTTATCTCATTTCCTATGTATATATGTATGTATTATTAGTATTGTATGCTTACGTATTTATTGTATTATAGGATACTGTACTGTCTAACCAATGTTTCATTCAGGCTATCATCTTAATTATTTCATACTACATATAAATACACAAATACACTTCATACATTCTTTAGGGCTTTGGATTTGGATACAGTTTGAAAGACAACCATAATGTATTCTTACGTTTGTTGTCAATAATAATTGTAATCATTAATGAAAATTCGTTTGGTTTAGCATTTTATTTGAGTAAATTTTGCAATTCACGTCGAATTTAACCTGACAGTCAAGTAGAAATTTTAACTAATTCTACTACTTATCCACATCACACTTTGAATAAGACAAAACGGCAGGCCATGCTAATACAGCTATATAAAAAATCGAATGTTTTTGAAATAAAAACTGAACACCTTCTTCGGATAAAATGTTTACACCTACATATAAAACTTCTTATATTCCTAATAGGTTCATTATTCTTTTGTTGTGCTTAAAATAACAGTTTTGTTGGCTTGGCTGGCATTTATATAGTACTTAAATGTAATCTTGATTAAAACTACTTGCTCAAGTGGATGATAAATTCATTAGCTTGCTCCGACTTCCGACATTTCTCTTTTTATACTATCTCTCACTTGACTTTGAGGTTACAGTGGCGAAGACTTTGCTGATATTCTGTACTTCACAATTTTGTATGTACCGGTGACTTTAACAATTTATATTTTTGTGGACTGATTTCTTACATTAAATGCATGGCATAATCAGATATTCATTCTTCTAACAACGTGTTTTAGTATATATATGACCGTGATAATTACATAAACTTATAAATGTAGATTGGCTAATAATGCAAGATATATATTTCCCATACAATACAAAATCTTCACCTACTGTAAATACTCTACGAAAACGATTGCATGTTTACAAAAAAAATACACCCACTTTACGTTCTTTAAAAATAGTTATCACTCTAATAAGCTAATGTTGGCTGTGCTGCTTCAAGTGATTTCCATTCATATTGATGCAAAATAAAACTTAACAATTGAAAGAAATATCATATAAATAGGTATTCAGTAATAACAATCATAACTAGCAATAATATACCATATAAATCGCCTGTACAAAAATTGACCAAAATTCCAGGCTGGTTTGCGAGAGTACTCTTTTGATCGAGTATTTCGCTAACTAAAAAAATGCTTTGATTCTGTTAAAATGCTGAAGTGCAATAAATAATAAAAAAAGCGGCTTTACAAACTTAGCAACATGACCACCATTCAGAGTGCCATTGCGGAGGGGCGAACAAAGTATAACAAGAATATAAGAGGTACATAATTTGCATATTGACCTTACTTTACTATTTACCTTGCTACAAATTTACTTGAAATTGTAATACATATATTTACAGAGCTGTTGTGTATTTTAACCTACTTTTTTTAGTTCAAACTAATTTGGATACTTGAATATCAGGTTAGCGTTATTATTACTGACTTTTACAGGAAGATGTAGCATTTCAAATTGTAGCAATTCTGTAAATTTCGAATTAAATATATACTTGAACGATATATTTTCTTTTACACAGCTATCTTTCTATTAAATTTTCTATAAAACATTTTACATCTTGGTTATGAATACTATATATATGTATATATATATGATACAAAGTACAGTCGTATATAATTTGTTAAACCACCGATGTAATAACAAACGAACGTACCACTTTGGGGGGATTAGTGCACTACTAAATGACCGCGGAGAGTGGTCAAAATGTCTGATTGTCTCCACGTGCTCATCTGTCCACTATATCTCCCCATATCTAACGTCCCTTACCAAGCAGCAAGCTAAAATTACTTTAGCTTTTTATTACACCAGTAAAGTCTACACCATATTTTGAAATGTGCCTACGATTTGTATAGATACTTCCTCGGACCATCCAAAGTTTTGCAACGCTGCATGAGCTAATCAGCGTGATCATGTAAACGTACCTACTAATAACTAATTAAACGGATTTTGTAGTCGTTGTAACATACTAACGCAAACAAAAACAACAATTGATGAGAAATGTACAAAAAAAGATAGCTCTTGATAAATCAGATGAAAAGATCATTGAGTTGCGGATAAATATAATATAGTAGTTATATATGTAGCTAAATGTTGAATGCCCTAAAGGAGAAAACAATGAAATGCAATGTACCTAGCCAGAGCAGGAGCATCAAGCGAAATACATGACCTTCTTGGTGTCAGCATGCACTTGAATAGCTCGGGCCATTGCTCCTGGTGTCCTGTCATCACTAGCACCACTCTGGTGAGAACCTTCTCCACTATCATGTTCCTTCTCAACCAAATGATACCTGGCACGGAAAGCAACAAGGTGGGCATAATACGCGGGAGCTGGAATGGAAACACTTCTTGTGCAACGAACGTAAGTGTGACATAGCTGATATGTCAAGCATTGAAGCTCATCAGCGTCAAAGTGGTTGTCGTCCCAAAGAACATGGTAGTGTGAAGGACGACTCGTTCCCTAAACGAATTATGATAAAACACAATTACATTTAAAAATTAACCTTTTTAAAAAAGTTCAAACTATATAAAAAAAAGTGTTTCTTTTCATTACCTGAATGCCTTGATGGGAACATAAATAGAAGTCGAATTCAGTTGGATGAGTTATTCCAACATCGACTGTGGTACCAGCTGGAATATTGCCAGATTTTCCGGATTGTTCCTTTTTGTCAGCACAAAACAACCTTGTGTGATGGCGTTTTTGCACAACGATGAATGTTATACCAGGTTTATAGTCTGCTTCCAGCTTAATGCATGCTTCACGTATAGACGTTAACTCATGTTGAAGAACCTAGAATATGATGAACAACATGTACATGACAATAAAACCCTCATTTAAAATTAAGTGAAAATGCTAAAAGAAACTCGTGGCATTTTCTCACCTGCAAGAACTGTCCTTCCGAAACTCCATCACGATACAGAATAATTCTGTGTGGTTTATAGCCTCCAGTGCTCTTATAAAACATTATAAGGAGTTCACGAACCATTGACGACAGTTCTTGTATGATTTCTTGTCGATGCTGTTGGACACGGACAGTTGCGGAATATCTTGATGGATGAGCATCCATTGAGCCTACGACAGCTGCTATAGAGGGCTTCTTGTTGTCACCTGCAGGTGGATGAGTAACATCTGCGCCCAAGAAGACCACAGGTTCATTGAACACCTAGAAGATATCATATCAATAGTTTATTTCACAACATTTAATACAAAATGGACTGTCATGCCAAGATTTGTTTATGCAACTGCAGTTTGCGAAAATATTTATCAGCCAAATTAAGAGCCAACGATATAATTATAAGCATAAACATGTTAATTATTTTACATCTGTTAGGAAAGGAACAATGAGTTTAATATAATGTAACAAAATTATTATTGTGTTCTTACTCGTCCGCCATACTGTAATTTCGGAGGTGGCAGCACACGGCCGCGTACCTCCATCATGGAATTACTTATTGTTAACCCAAATTCCTGTACATAAGGATCATTGTTGAAATCGGCTTTGTGAACCAAATTGTTAATTTCTCGCTCCCTATCCGGGGCAGATCTTGCAGTAGCTTTGATCATGGTAGAAGTTTGCATATCAGTTAGCTTTTTTATACAACGCTGTCCTGCCACGATGTTACAAACCTGTAAATGAGGGCGAAATACATAGAACGATTGTGTTTCAGTTAGGAACATTCTGTCTAATATACATATACACACACATATGTATAGGTTAACCTATAATGTGCATTTTTTCTCAGAAAGACTAATCAAAAATTCATTATTTAAATCAACATTTATAAAGTTATTCATCATTGTAAAAAGAACCTGAAAGAGAGGAAAGGCGCCACAATGTCTATAGTTAGCTGTATGCAAATATCATAAATATATAAAAAACGAACCTCAAGAGGTAGGTAAGTGTGCTTGTGCTCTTGACCCACTTGAAGACATGGTAAATTAGGGTACCGTAGTTTCATCTTGTACTTATCCAAAAAGTACTTTGCCACAGTGCATTCCACAGTTTGGCCATTTTCAAGTTGCAAAGGGAAGCTCTGCATTTGAGCTGGGCGTCGCGTAACGTTGCAGACTCTGTATTTCCTCTTCATGTTTCCACAATGTGTGATCTCAATCTTCAAACCTTTGATTTCCTTCGTGAACTTGACACGGTGGGAATCTGGTAGCGGTTTCCTTTGATCGTTGATATCACGAATGTCAAGTACTTCGCACATGAACTCAATTACGGGTTGAGCCTTGTAAAACGCCGTGGCGGAAACTGCATGCATGTAAAATTCGACTTAGTATCTAACAAAATTTATATTACTTATTGGTATACTACATAAAGTTCGAAAGAAAACCATACATACCATCAATATTGAGCATCATCTTCCACTGTGATGGACGGACACTCTGATGAAAGCCAAACCATACCTCACGACCTCCTCCGAGTGGGTGGTAATATCCATCTGGAGACGAGAAGAAACTTCTCCCTACTGGAGTGTAAGTCATTGATGGCAAGTGCCGCATCACCACGTCTAGAGCCTGGTTTTACAATGAAAACAATCAAAAAATCAATTACTGTACGTCGTTTTAAACTGTGATATTGATATTACAAATACATTGGCATTAGTATTTGTCAGAAAGACTAATCGGTAAAAATCATTTTTATATCAATTTGTAAAAAAATATTTCATCATTTACTTTACTATATGTCAATCTTATAAAATGTGTATGTCTTAGTTCTTACCTGAATGGCATCATACGGAATGGTACGAGACCTCCCTTCCAGAGCTTCCTCTAAAGCGTACAATGAGACTCGGGCTACCCATTTTATTTGAACACGGAAAACTCTGTCTTTACCTTCTCCAGGAAGAGTTACCTAAAATTGTCAAAATAATTGTTAAAATCGGGTAGTTCACTCAGGACAAAAACAAAATACAGAAAGCAAGACAGAAATATTTTGCCTAAAATACCTCGAGATCAACACGGTCGTTTCCAATAGGCAATGGGTCCCTTGTGTACAAATTAGCCCTACCGTCAAATACAGGTTTCAGCGTACCAAAAATTTTGGAGTAAGCGTGAACCATTGTTTCTATAATTTCACGATTGACTTTTCGAGGGCATTTATCCGGTGAGATACCTACATCATAGTGGTGTATAAACCCTCTTGGCATTGTAATTTGAAAGTGGTTGGCTTTGAGAATAATTGGACGCCCTTCATGGCCCAAGTTAGGACGTCTTGGACATAGAAATACTACAAACAATATAACTCCATTTAGACACACATTCATCATCGTCATATCAAGTCAATTTAAATAGTTTAAAATCACTAACCTGGCATATCTGGTGAGGTTGGGGGCTGTTGAAGGGGGGACGTAGTTTGAGGCATCATGGCCATAGCACCAGGTGGAACACCAACCGGAGGAACTGTTACCGGTGGTCCTGGTGGACCAGGCGGACCTGGAGCTGTAGATGAGAAACNCGGACCTGGAGCTGTAGATGAGAAACTCAATTAATTTTAATTACTGACAAACAATTAAGCCATATATTCAAAGTGAACTTTATTTTATTTGGCATAAATAAATATGGTCATTGCGTATAATGTAGAATTCATTGGTCCTACGTGTCCACATCATTGCATTTTTAAATTTAAGTACCCCGAAAAACGCACTTTTTAACATTGATATAACTTAAAGCGGTATGACTGTTTATTTTAATGAAAAAAGGTACAGAGAAAGCACACATATACATGCGCAAGCATTGCAAATTGTGAACACGACGCTTTGCTTGTGTAAAATATAAAATGAACTAATATTGAAAATGTATCAAATCAAGTGAAATACAAACTTTCACAAGCCCATCAACTCTCATCAAATGACTACTTTTACCAACTGCGTATTTTCATTTCGTGCAACTTTACGATGACGTATAGGTATAGCACAATGCGTAATAATAATGAATAGTTCACAAGATCTTGAACATGTTCATTTTGAAATTATTAAAAATTGCCATTTTTAAATACGTAACATTGTAATGAAATATACATATACATAAACATGTAAATACGATGCAAACATATTATTTTTATGGGGTAGCTGACTAAGTTTTGTAGTGATAGTGGGAGAACAATCAAATCTGGTTGAATAAAATTGCGTTTCAACTGATTTCTTCTAGGTTCCCAAAAAAAACCATCATCCATATTATGCTGACTTTGTGTTTAGTTGCGCTCCTATAGTTGATAGTGCAGTGCGATTTCATCCACATTTTATGCAGTAGTATTCAATCGGATGCAAAAAAAAAGAATGTGGATTATATAAAATAATAAAAATATGATATTTAAAACAAATACTGTGTAGTTCTATTCTGTAGGTTAAAAAAAAAATTCGTTAATAAATTCTTGGTACTAGATTTCATGGTCCAATCCAATGTTCAATGTATTGCATTATAAGATCCGAAAATTATATTTATGATCTAATGAAATGATATACTACTATAAATTACATACACTGCTATTTGTTAAACAATAATTATAATTATTATTAAATTATATTTAAAAAATTGTTTGTTTATTGTGAAACATTATGCTATTAAACCCATTAAGTCATTTTTGAGGTCATTGATGAGGTGGAAAGTAATACTTTGGAATAGTAAAGATTTCACATATTATCGGGGGAAACGTGAGAAACCCAGAGGGTCCTCTGGATAAATGGAAATAAACTATCCATTTCATTCAACCACAAGGAAACGAATAAAATCAAGCAAGGTGTACAATGCAGTTGTCCACGCACACCTAATGTCATACTGTATAAACTATACAGCGTATCTAGCCTCATTTAAATCAACTTAATAAATTAACCTTATTATATTGAATAAACTATTTTTGATGATGGCCACAAACCAACAAGCTTTATCCGCACGCACGTATATTTATCTAAAACACAATGCACGTCCCAAATAAATAAATCGGCTTACAGCTATTTACTTGCAGTTACATATAATTACTGTACAACCTGACCCTACTACCTATGTATATGTACATACGGAATTAACCAATTAAATTAACACACTTGATATAAATGCTTTTAATTTATTTATTTTAAAAGTATATTTATAACTTACCAACTGGGAACATTTTGGTGTGAAGCTGGTTGTTTGATCGAGACTCTTACTCTCACAATAAAACTTAAACAATGGAGGAGACCGAGGGCTGTGTTCTCCTAGTAGCCTACCCTATGCCCTCTATAAAAAAAAACTAAAGGCTCTTCTAAGAAGAGCTGGAAATAATATTCTTAGGGAAACCTGCAAACTGCCTTTTATGTAACCATAAATTTTGCAGGCTACTTTCTGTGGAACTTATGTATATTATCATTAACTTAAAATTAGTTTTATTTTCTTCATTGCTCTATAGTTATTATTTTCTCCTGCTCCTCTTTTCTTCCCCTACAACTCGACCAACAGGATTATTACAACTGTAATATAAAGTGTATGTATGTATGCTATGTAGGTATATAGAGTTGAGTCAAGGAAGAAGATGACGACAAAAAAGGGAGACTTTTTAGAAACACAACTCGTCGAATGAGGGATTTAGGGACCATACCTATAATAGCAGAAAAGAGTAGCCTATAATATCGTATATAATCAAATATCCTGAATGCAAGCTGCAAACATTCTCTCTTTTATATATTATCTACAAATGCTATATATTTATGTGCCCCTCTTTAAAAAATTATATACGGTTGTGCTTGTGTGACTGCGTGTGTGCCTTGCTGGCTTCCTTTTTTTTGCTTACATTGTACATGGGGAAAAAGTTCTACTTTTTCTATACAACATTTCTATTGTGTGTATGCTATAAAATCCATATATAACATTTTGAAAAGGTTTGGCTCATGCTTCGTGCTATTTATCCATTACGCATGTTTACCATATATAACAACGAATGTAGTAGTAGTGATCATCCAGTTTCTGTGGTATGGTGTACAATATACCTCTCCCTAAAAGAGGAGCTAAAGTACATAGTGAAGTAACGCTACATAGAATAGAATTCAACATCCAACATACATAATATTACTATGCATTATGCATCAGAAAAACGAGTCTCTCTCGTTGAATCTGTAGCCAACCCAAGTCAGTCTTTGTATATTATATTGTTGCTCAGTATTTTATTTTTCCCTTTCTTGTTGTGTGTTGCGATGCCTCGTCTGCCTCGTAAAAATCAACTACCCACCCCAATCTCAAACCAAACCCCAGCCATCAGCCAGACCAAGAAACAAATTAAACGATGACGAAGAAGCTTTGGCCGTTTAATAGACAAGAGCCAACTGCCAAGCTACATACAACAACATAGCAAAAAAAGCGGTTTATAGTGTATCTTCATGATAACATATTAACACGGTAAAACGGAAAAGGCACGCTCGTATGCATGCAGACTACAGGCTTGTAATGTACGGACATATCTATATAGTGAAACAATGATGATGATGATTAATAAAAAATACCAAAAACCAACAATGCTGAAACTTAAACATTGCATGATATACCGAAGTGAGGCGTATACAATTTTCGTACAGTCTGGCCTCGCCAACTAAGTAAAACTGACATAGAGAACGGCAGATGTTCAACTCAAGTTTGAGAGTTCATTAATGTTAAAGCACAATAATATTACCTGTACGTACGTGTAATAATCTAGTAACGTAACGTATTTATACCCATACGGTATGGGCAATACCTATAACATTTAACATTGTATGTATGAGTTCATATTACTTATTAAATGAAGGAAATCTACTACTAATGATGGTTTAGCTAGGTAAAAGCGTTGAACTTAATTGGACTGATTCGTAAGAAGCATAAGCGTTATCCTATGATCTATATCTTTGCGCATCCCTTCATACATTCATATATGTATGTATTATTATATTGTTGATTTTTTGGAAGACATACATGTACAAGTGAAGTGGGGACGGACGGGGAGAAGAGGATGGATGGATAATGATACAACATGTCATGCCTGTCGAATATTGCAGGCAGACAGAATACGTACATCAGCCTGCGATGCCTCAATGAAAATGTAATATATCCTGGTGAATGGTGAAGGAGGGCGATTATGTACTACTGCATGCATAGTAGCTCTATTAAATTGTGCATTTTACATACAAGTTTTTAGTAAGCTTTTTTCTGAAACTCTAAAGAGTAAGTTGCATGTGTCGCGTAAGCTAGAATTTGAATTTATCTTTCATGCGTGTTCAATTATTTGCCTGTGTGCAATCCATACACAATAAAATTATGTTGCATGA
>JAHZNC010004631.1:0-10406 GCA_027744095.1 Zhuqinia jingwanae | reverse complement strand
TAATATTGAAAGAAAAAAAAATAAGTTGCCATTTGGTCTGTGTAATTTGAAGGGATTCTTCTTTTTCACTTTCTCTCTCAGTCACACACAGAACACGCATACATATACATACATGCATGTGCACACATTCTCTGGGAATATTGCTTCTCACTTTGGCACTTTCCTTGTCTCCTCAGACAGGAAAAATAGGTCTCATGCACAATCTACCATTTCTGCTCTCCCAGTTTTTCCTTGTTCGCCTCTTGTTCATTTCTTTTTCGTCTAATTTCTATTCAGAAGGGAGAAAGGGGAAAAACAGCGCGGGCCAACAAGACGAAAATGTCTTGGAAAATGTAACCTTGCGATAACTTTACACGTTTCTGCTTCACCCTTACGTTAACATATACATATTATATACACACAAGCGGTCTTTTTATTTTATGAAAAAAGTAAAGTTGTTCTTCCTTTTTTGTATGCACTATCCTCATATAAAAGGGCGTAGAGCAAAGCAGACAAAGTAAAGAACAGATCCATCAGAAGTCCGCTCGTGTGAAATGAGATGAGAAAGGCGAAAAGACAAAAAAAANTGAAATGAGATGAGAAAGGCGAAAAGACAAAAAAAAAGATGAATAGCGTGACAACCATAGTTGCTGGTGTGGGAAAGAAGAAAAGGATGTCGAAAATTTGTGTGGAGGAAAATGTGGTGGTGAATTTTTAAAAAATAATTCTGCCGCATGGCTCTATCCTCTTGCTTCTTCTTTGAACCCAAAAAATAAGGGACCCCAATAACGCAACGTACTGTGTATACATTATGGAAAGATGTGACTTAAAAAGGATATCAGGTCAGGTACAGGTATCTTTTCCTTTTTGTGATTCTAATCATCTTGAAACCCTTTCCTGAAATCCCAAAATCGTGTGTGGTTGTAGTAATAAGACTAATTTCGTAAATAATGTAAACTGCGCCACCGGTGGCACCACCTGCAAAATAATTGAGTCCTTGAATTTGATGCAAAATGAGCACAAATGTTGCACATCCTTTCTGTAGGAACCATTGTCAGAAACAAAAGGGCAACCACATGAATGAGTCTATGAATGAATGAATGACTCAGGTATACACAATGTCGCGAGATTTTATACTTGACAAAATGTGAAAGAAATTGTGATGATAGGCTGCAGACAAAATACCCATGGATTAGATAAAAACCTTTTTTACAGAGTAGACTAGGTATGTTTTATAATTTGCATGAAGGCAGTGTGTAGGAGCAAAAGTTGTAAGATATCAAGCCTCAACTACAGACAACGGAAACTGTGTCATTCTGCCCCCTCATGCATACAAACAAGGAAACGGAATTACGTTCGGGGAGTTAGCACTACCACTGCGAGCACAGCAGCATAGCAATAGCCAGCGAGAACAACAATTACGGCAGAGTAGTTGCGTATATCATGCATGAGTAGAGGGAAAGGTGTGTGGTGGGAATCGGGGACTTGGATAAAATATAAAAAAGAATGTAGACAGACACACGGGATAATTACTAATAAATCATTCAGTACAGTTTTTCTCGACACAAAATTTTTCCATACATACATGTTATACATATATACTTTGAGATTAGTAGGATTTGCTATTACACACACATTACACATTCATTACACACTCTTGCCAACGGAATAAACGGCGACAACAGTTTAGTAGCTGCTGTGTGTGTTGGTTGTAGAGTACAGAGGTAATATGTCCAAATTTTGCAAACACCACATCGGCGACAGGTATATATACGAATATTCTTCACTCCCACTTTATAAATGCAAAGCAAATATAGAAGATAAGCAAGTCACTAAAATGATAACGTGTTTGCGTAATGATATACCTAAGTAAAATGTATTGCACGACTGATAACAAACTATAATATAACTACATAGCACATAGGTCCTTTCTCACATTTACATTTTTGGCACAATTAAAACACACCTTCAACAGCTTTGAAGACTTATATTCTGTCTCAGATTAAAAAATATCATTTCAAATGTCATGTAAAATCCTGTGCAATTATAATTGACTTAAAAAAGTCCTTAGGACGCAAGTTTTTAGTTTTAAATATTTATTCATATTACAAGTTTTTGATGTAGAAAACTACACTTTGGCAGGTCTGGAGTCTGGAGTTGTATCGACAGCAGAGTGACTGAACAGGTGTAAAATTACATTTGGTAAATTTGAGATGAGGTATTTGAATGATACAGATTCTGAGAGGTAAACCCACTCCAGGAAGCTAGAGTGAGGAGGAATCGTATTACCAACCTCACAATTTCCAGCTTCACGTGTATCACTTCAAGTAACAGCATTACAAAAGGTGAATGCTTTTTCATACGCAATAAGTCTGGAGTCTGGAAAAGACGGTAGTGTCAGTAACATTAGCGTTGTACGTGATAATTCACTGATCCGTTTATGTCTACTGTCTACCTTTGCATGTTTTATTCATATACCTCCTGTTTTCTATCCATTTACAATAGTAGCGCTAATAGTGGTGGCAGCAGCAGCAGCAGAATAATACAATATTTTTTTTGTTTCAGGTGACACTAATGAGAAGTGATAGAATTAGGCTGATTGCAGATTGCAAATTTAGTTTTGTTTATGCTACGTTAAGCAAATGACTAGAGTGCAAGATTACAAACTACGAACTCTGGCCTAGGTATGCATCTACACAAAATCATATATAGGTATACGTCTCACTTGTTTCTCAGTTCTTCACTGTAACCATCAATCCCTCACCTACAAAAACTAAATGCACGCAGTATATATATAGATATTACATACCCAGCATGTATTGATGCTTAGTTGCTGTTTACAAGATCATTTACATTTATCGCAGCTTTCTCGCACGGAGAAAGCGGAGAAACAGGGTTAAAATTCAAGTAAAAGTAAAACGCATCATCTCCTCGCGTAGTGCATATACATCTCTGAAATTACAAACCTTTGTAATAATATATTATGTTTTGAGAATGTCACAGTCTTGGCCCAAGCCGATCGATTCAAGCGTTCCACTCAAACTCAACTACTACTATTACTTCTGTATGTCTGCGGGTGTCTATGTGTGCGTGTCGATTCCATGGAATTTGTATTCCATCAGAGTTCCTCACGCTCTCTCTTTCTCTTTCTCTTGCAGCCTTCATGATTTTCCTATTGAGGATTTAGCAGAAAATGCTAGAAATGGATACTGTATTCATCCACGTGCTTTTTTTGTTATTTGATCTTTCCACCAGATAGTTTGGATAGCAAGATAACCACATTGCATAGTTCTAGCTTTTAGTCAGTGCCAACCAGACGCCACCACAAATTCCACACTCTGTGCACAAATGAACAGTATATTATATTGTAGGTATATACTTTTTCCTATCTGTATCTCTAAATAAATTAGCAACAACACTACTATACCATCACACTTTTAAAATGCCAACAAAAGTCACACACTTTTTTTTTATTTATGCAATTTCTAAAGTTTTGGTGGTGTGGTGACCCCTACCAAATAATTTGAAAAAAAAAATGGTCATATAAACTATAAATTATAAAGAGAGATTGTGAAAACACATTTTCAAGCTTGCTGCCAGAAAACCAGATTGTTTGTAGAAAAGCCATCTTTTCTTCATGCAAAAAGTCTACAGCTTATACATTATACACACACGTTACACATGCAAACAAAATGAATAATGGACGTAGCTTATTTGTGTGTGCAAAAATGATAAAAAATACATAGGATAAGTTTACTCATTCTTCTCTCGAATGATAGTATTGACAAAAACGTGGAACAAAAGCTTCTGTCTAAACAATAACAAATAAAAGCCACGCTGCTTTCGCTCTTCCTTTCACTCACGCAAAACGCACTTTTTTTGCTTTTATGACTGCCTGTCTCTTTTTCTGTATTGTTTATTGCACGTTACTGTTAGTGCACGCTTGCACAAATACACCGTTTATTTTTCCGACTTCCAAAAAAGCTTAAATTGAAATCCTCTGAGCAAATAAAATGAAACACACAACAACAAAAAGAAGAAATCTGAAAGAACAATAGGTATGGCTTTAAAACGAGAGGGAACGAGAAGAGAAGCATATAGGAACACACGATATTTCCCGTTGATTGCGTTGTTGTGAGTCAATAGCAAAAACAGATGGTGGAAACCGAAATCGCTACTCTGATCTGTACTGTTATTGTGAAACTTTTATTTTTTCCCCTGTTTTTGTTCCAGTTTTCCGGAGTTAAAGGATTTTTTACGGTTGTATCACAGCAGGATGCGAAAAAACATACTACTATGGAGCATGATTCATTCGGTAGATATTATTGAACTGAGCAGAATACATGATCAAATAATATTCAGTGCGCGTACAATAAAAGAGAAAGCGAGATGCAGAGAAAACACGGAGTAAGGTAGTAGAACAAGTGGAACCGGATATAATTTCGTCATAAATAATCATTTAACCTGGTTATTATGCTACTTCGTCCCATGAATGCAAAATGTTATGATATTATTCCATAAAAAAGAATTTTGCATGTGTGTATTGTCAAAGTTTGTAAAAAAAACCCAGAAAACCATTAGGAAAATCTGGTGTCCTCGCAGCTTTTCCAGATTACACCATAGAAAAAAAATACAATTAAAAAGACTTCCCGAGTTGTTGCGCAATCTACTCTGTAAAAAGAAAGTTTTTAGGTATTTACAGGAACCCATATAATAAATCTGGGAAAAGCTTGAATCGAATAATGTAGGTAATTGAACATTAGTAAAAGTTCGCAGTTGACTCCACCGAATTGTTCAATTCAACAAAGACTGTTTTCAACTCACATTATTTCAACATTGCGTGAAACCTCAGTCAAATGGTTAAATGTAGGCAACTATCCATAAAGGGGTAGACACAGAAGGTAACCTAAATTACAACGGACATTGACAAATATTAAGTTCAATTCAACTCGTCGTATGGTTTCAGGTGTAAGAATGTACGGAATGCTTAAAAGGATTTTTTTTCTGAAAGGATCAGTTCTAATTAAAGAAGACAGGCTACCATTCATAAACTTTATTTAAAGAGGAAACCAGCAATGGGAGAAAATTCAAGTAGATAATGTTCATACTACAAGCCTGCATCTACTCTACTCATGAGTTCATTTACAAAGGAGTGAAGTTAATGGATGTAAATGATGGACGTTTTTTACTTTCACTGTTCAATATATTTTTTTTAATAAACGTTAAATCCCTTTGCTTATCCGCTGTATAAAATACAATTTTATATGATATTATTCCTATCGAGTGGAAACTGACTACAATCTCCATTCATGTATACAAAATAAAGTCGTTGCTAACTTTATTTTGACAGTGGAATCCTCAAAAAAAGGTGGTTGTCAAATCGGAAGGAAGGTTGATCAAGTTTTTGTAAATGAAGAGAAAACGTATTCAGACTGTTCTGCTTTTAACCTAAAAAAAAGGATGTGTAAATGACACGTCGTCATTTTATCGAGGTACTTGTCTAACCAAAAGCAATAAAAATTCTTAGAAAAGTAATTTATGAAGTAAATACTTGACGAAGCAGCGGAGAAGAAAGATATCTGCACGTGTAGGAAGGAATGCTTATACCTATTCAGCCAACATAACTTGCAAAAATTATATAAAGTCATTGGCATGGACATTTTGTGTGTGAATGTTGAATGTCAGGTGTATTCCACGTAGACCGCACCGCAATACCTCGTTCAACAGAAGTTGTGACTTTGGAATTTTGGGAAAGGTAGTTTTTCAAAGAATAATTTACAGAGATTGTTTGACGTTCACTTTCTATCACTTCCTCTTTGACTCATTTTCCCCTTTTTATCTAATAAAGATTTCCTCGGAGGATTCTTCTTTTAAAGATAATGTAGTTCCACTTTCACCCCGAGCACTTTGGACTGTCACGGGAAGAAATGTTCCCTGCATATTAATCATGTAATCTTTGGTTAAAGACAGTAAAAACGAGAATGGTAAAAACAGTGAAATGAAGTAAAATTTAAGGTGTAATTTCTTGAACTAGTTAGTATGGTAAAAATGATTAGTATGGTAAAGATTACATGGTAGCAAAAGAGGTAAGAATTTTCATAAGATTAAAGGGCTACTTAATAATAACCCATTTCCTAATTTTGACTTTTGCCGAGAGGCAAAATATTCCGAAATTTCATTTTTTTTTAGCAAAGGGAGTGAAATGTTTTAACTTTTTAACATTTTTGTGGATATATTAAACGAAAATGCCGCTGAAGAGATTACCAACGTTGCTTAACTCGAATTCTACATTTTGAGGACCAACCCAATACCCATCTTCGACACTGATGTGCAGATTGGTACCACAGAATTTATTTGTGGCGTCCAGATTAATAAATTTTAATTTTTGGGAGTCCTGAAAAAATATTGGGATTTTTAACAGACTAGAAATAGGACGCCAAAAATTAATGTTATTTCACTTAAAAATTTCATTTTCAAGAAATCAAAACACGGCGTGCATTGAATTATACTGATGTATGCGATGAAACTACAAAACAAATTGCCCCTTTAGATGAATAGAATACATTATATCTTAGAGAAATGAGTATGTTCGTTAAAGCAAGTGAAAGTATTTTTTTTAAAGAAAATTGATTGATTGAAGGCAATTATTCTGTATAATATAATACTAAATATTAAATTGAAAATTACTAAGAACGTTTGGGGTAATTTATAAGGGATAGATAACAAACTTAATACATACACCTACCAACGCATTTGAGAAAAGTGAAATAAAATGGGCTTCCTAAATCTTAATTTATATAACTTGGTTGCCAGCTTAAGAAGCCTGGTGTTCCAAATATATGTACCCATGTAAGTAACTGCCAAATACTAGCAAATAATAATAATTATGACTTAATCACTTACTGCGCACTTGTCTGCTCTGCTGCTCTTGTTAACCCCTACTCCAACATCCTTAAAGTCGTTATGTACAGAAATTAATGACTTTTTGAGGTAATAATGATAAACAGGATATTTTCCTTGTAAATTTATGGATTCAATCCATTTCTAGTGGGTCACCAAAGGGAAGCAGTAAAAAGTAAGGCCACCAAGACAGTAAAAAGACGACATGATTTTACCTACCACACACTATAAATCCACGTAACATGAGGCGCTCCTAATAATGTTGGCGGCATATTATCATCCTTCGTTAGTCTGGCAGTTAGCCACAAACAACACCGGTGCCGCCGCCGCTGCCATATAATAACCACGAACATCATTACCGTTATCTTGATCGTGATCATCACCAACGGCCATACACACACGCACTAAGTAAATAGGGTAAAGAAGAAAATTTTCTTCATTAAATGTTCTTTTGAGAGAATTAGGGTATTTTCTAGGTATTTTGTTGGAATATTAGTAGTATTACGCAAACACAAAGGGAGAAGATGTTCCAACAAACAACTAACCAGGCATAGGCGGTTATAATGTTCGTCGTGTGTGGAGCATGACATGACGGGATTACCGCAACTTTATTTTGATGATTATTAATAAAATATCTTACCAAGAGAAGAAAGGGAACTAAAAACCCAACTAGTCGCGGTCGTACTTCTTGTCAAAATCATGGGTTTTCCAAGAATAAAAAAAGCTAAAGGCTCACATTTACTGATTGCGAGTCTGTTTGTTATTACAAGAATAATCGTACAAGCAGTGCACCTTTTTTATACTTCAGTGGGTGTTTCACAAGTCCACAAACGAGATGACATCAATATTTACAAAAAAAAGTATGATAAAATGGGAAAATGCATTCTTCCTACGGCATATAAGATCAGGGACTTTGATTCAGTGTGTCGTCAAGCAAGAAGAAACAAAGTAAAAAACGTTGGAAGAAGGGGAAAATGGAAAAAAGGAAGTGAGAAAAGCAGCGTGGCATTCATGCACACACACACACCGCCCACAGTAGTGATCTTTTATGGTGTCACATGGCGTATACATAGGTTGATCGTGGCGATAATAACATTACTTGCGGTAGCAGAGTAATCTGAGCAAATTCGGTGGAGTAAATGCTGCCAAAAATTAGAGCGTGTAAAAAGGAGTGTTAGCAATAGCAATGAACACTGGTACGACTTGTGTACAAGAACTAAACAATAACACTACTCTTTATACTGCTTGCTATATATAAAGTGTAGTAGATATAGTAGTAAAATGAGCAACGCGATTTTTCTGGTACATTTCACCATATAATTTGCAAATCATTCCCTATTCTGCAATTTCCCTTAAAATTAACTTTGATTGCTCCTTGTAGACCGTTAATATGCAAGCAGCAGCAACAGCAGTTGTGTCGGTATAATAGAAACAGGAACGGATGCGACTACTACACACGGGCTGGGTTTTACTTGCCAAAAAAGGAACATATTTATTCTTGGTTCCATGTTCCGGGCTCGGGAGGATTTTTTATGGATACTAAATTTTATATTGTTCACTTGATGTCTATTGGGTACATACTTTTGTTGTTAGTACATCAGCTCATTTATGTACTGACAAACATAATATAGTCCTTTTGTTGTACTTGTAGAGAGTTTGCATTGCATTGAATGCACAATGTTCAAAGAGTTAACCCAAAAAAGGTCTCGCTACATAATCATCATCATGAAAAAGACTGACAACTAGTCAACCTATCAACCTCTCCATTTCCTTTGTGATACATGCTGTGTGTGTAGACATTATGTTCACGTTTTGCTTGTAGTATAATATACCATGTGGTATACCTATGTATCTACATACATAGCAGGTATATGGCCAGTAGCATCACGCAGCAGCAACATCCCCTTGTGCAAAAAAAACACTGTTTGCTCTCTGGCCATAATTTCAAGTCTCTTCAAGAACCCTAAATAAATTAAATTCTCGTCGTTTAGAGTGTATGTCAGAGAAAAGGATGAAAATGAAATACAACATAAACTAAAGAACAAAGTTCATTTAATCATTATTATTTGAGCTTCGCATACAACTTTATCTATATTATTAAATGCCGTTGTGAATATGTCTCTTCTTTCTTGAAAGTTGTAAATTCAATTATCTTATGTTTCACAATCACTAGCTAATAAACATGGATGACAGAAGAAATGGAATCCCAACGGTTATCTTTGATATATATGCCAAGATGGACTATGCAAAATCTGTCAATGTGCACTTGATAGTAATAAAATGTGTGATGTTTGCTTCACAATAAGAATTAAGCTGTAAAAAATAATAATTTAAATACAAATCCAGGTTGCTCCATTTATGGTTTGTATCAAGATGAAGTTTAAATAGTTTGAACTAATAAAGCAATCAAAATTTTTCAATTTATGAGTCCATATTTTACTTTCGGGTTGGTCGTCGACTAGTAAACACATTGTCAAATGCAAAGAGTTTAAACAAAGCATGTAGTGTAGTGTGTAAAGTGTAAAGACAGAGACAGTATAAACCGAGCGTATTTCTTTATAACATATGCATTGAGCTCTGTTTCAAGGAAAGTAATAAAATTTGTGGAATGGAATGAAGCAGAGTGGAGCAAGCAAAAGCAACTTTTTACTTCTGTGCTTCCTTCCACAACACACACACACATTACTCTGTTTTTTTCCATTACTAAATATTATGCAATATTTATTTTGCAGGAACTTATTAACAGTGAATTTTTTGGGGTTTCCCTTTGTGCTGTGTGGCATTTTATACGCCTCTGTGTGTGCATGTGTGTAACCATTTAAGTTTAATAATTTAGGCAAAAAAAGTAGCAACTCCCTTCAAGTATTCTCTCTGACTTACATATTCGCAGAATTTTATATCTGTTACACAAGCACAAAAGCAAGCAAGGAGTTTTATTTTATTATGTATTTTGTTTAATCAGAGAAGAACAAATGGAATTTTTTCCCTATGAAATAAAAATAAAATGACGAAATTTTTCCTTTAGGCTGTACATTTTTTTGTGGCATTAGGTATATATATTTTTTTCCGAATTTTCATTGTTTCGCAATCTTAAAAAATTCGCATGTAGGAAAAGGACACGAGAGAGAGAGTGGGGGTAGGAGAATATCATACAATAATATTATCAATGTGTAGAAGTAGATGTGTATGTATTTGTATGTCCCATGCACCAAAGTGCCTTTATTTCTTTTTTTTTTGTACCCAAGCGAGTTGTTTGGTAAAGGAGCAGGCACGAGGGAGTAGAGGAGAAAAAAGAAGGAAAAGTAATTTTCATTTTGAACAGAACATTATTACTACTGCCCCTAGACGGCAGGAAACTTGTGTTGCTGTGTGAGTGTGTTGAAGGAAAGAAAAAGAAGAGAAAATGCCAAAGGCACTCACATAACAACTCAAAGAGGAAGAAAAAAACTAACTAAACGAATAGGCGAGTACTCAAGTACTTGAGTTGAGCTCTTTCTCTTATTTTCCTTCTTAGTTTGCTTGGGACA
>JAHZNC010004630.1:0-23910 GCA_027744095.1 Zhuqinia jingwanae | reverse complement strand
AAAAAAAGATTACGTATTTGAGAGTTCCTATGCTTTTTAGTCTCTTTAAGCTTTTTTCATCATCACCATAATCATCAATGCACAAGTGTAAATGAGTAAAATAGAGAAGAAGCTAGAAAGTAAAATAGGCAGCTTTATACTTTTTTATTTTGAAGTTGGAAGCTTGAAGTTTGTCCTTTCTTACTACTACACACATGTTTACCAAGGAAGGGGTTTTAATGACGATGATGCCAAGAAAAGAGAAGAGAGCAGAACAAGAAGCAGCAGCAGCAGTAGTAGTACATATTAGCATTAGCAGCAGTGCAGTAGTTTTTTGTGCTCTGCTCTACACGTTCATTCTTATTATTATTATACTTCCCAAACAGCAGCAGTATAAACATTACTTGAACAGTCTTTGAATTCTTTTTTTTCTCACACAAAAAACTTTAACAACAGCCAAAACATCTTTGCTAAATTTAGTTCAAGAAAAAAATACAACCGAGAAAACGGAGGAAAAAAACAGCAAGGAATAAACGGAAAAGAAAGCACACACATATATATATACATAGATGTATGTATGTCTTTATGTATTTATGTATATGCTTTTGTATTCATGTACTAATGCACGTATTGTGTAATAATACGTATGTGGTAATTCAATCCTCGTACGAAATGAGGAACGAAAGGAATGAAGCAGTTTAATACTGACGATAAGTCTTCATTGTTCTCTGAGTTTCCTCAATGTGACTCTCTATACTGTATGCTCTTTGCATGAAGTGAATAAGAAAAGTACAAAAGAATGGTGATTTTGATGGAGACAGGACGAGGCTGAAGGAAGATGAAAAAAAATATATAAGGCGAAAGCCAACAAAGTAAAAAGAAGAAGAAAAATAGAGAGAGAGAGAGCAATGAGAGTGAGTGGATTGCGATAATAATGTCATGAGTGTAATAAAGAATGCACCCACACACAAACACAATACCAAAAATTACACACATACAACATATATAAATAGAGCCCAGTACCAATAAGTGCAGCATAGTATAAGTTTTCATTCTTATTCCTATAATAATTTTTTTTTGTATACCAACTTTTCACTATGGTGACTGCAGTGCACTTGTTTTCCATTTATATTTTATGTGAAAAAAATAGATATTTTTTATCCCACGAGTTCCGAGAAGAAAATACATACATAAATATGATAGCTATCTGTAGGCAATGATGACGAGGATCATCATCATAAGGGCTACGCATTTTATATAGCTGCTATGTGTTGTTGTTGTTGTTGTTGTTTAAAATAGGAAAAGGAAACCCAAAAGTTAGTTGGAATGACATAATAATGATGATCGTAATATTTGATTATACAACACTTTAACTTTTGGAATTTATTTTTGGTGGTGTACCATGAATGATGCATGTGTGTGTTCACACAGGAACACATAAGAATGCCATCTTTAAGAGTTTTATGATAAAAAAAGAAGGATATAAGATGGGGAAAGAGTATTTTGATGGAGAAAATACAAATAATATATTATTGAACATTCCTCATTCATGGTGGTGCGGCGTAGGTGCTCAGGTTTATATGTATTTTCTTTTACCTCGGTGGTGCTGACTTTTGATGGCCAGTTCTTGTAGTCATGACTGATTTCTTATCGATTCCCCACACTGTTTTTTACCCACCGAATGTCATATAAGTATTCTCAACGTACGTGAAGTGAAACATACTACGACTGACTACGACAGAGAAAAAAAGGAAAAAAGTTTCAAGAGACTTGTTTCCCAGGTCAATTTCCTTTCTACGCCGACCTGACTATTTTTTATAGTAAGTACTATAGGCTTGCTATAGCAACAACGGTGTGTTTGGCTTGTGTGTGTGTCTCTCTCTCTCTCTATGTCGATCAATGAGATCAATCGAACAAATTGGCGAGAATGTTAATGATGGCGATCGCCAGGAATTTCATGTCGCTGTACTTTTGAAACTATATAGGTAATAATAATAATATCGCATGACATACGATGAACCATAGAACCATATATGCACGGAGAAATATAATAATAAGTACGATAAACATACCTATACCCTTTACTAAACCATAATATAGATAATATATTTGTATGAGAATAAACATTATTGAACTCTGGCCGAAACCTAATAAGTGACATGCCATATAGTGCGGAGAGTAGCAATGATAACAACAAACCCTGTCAGAGAGATATATGTATATATGGCGAAATTCTATATAGAAAAAAATCTAATCGGAGGTTATAGTAGCGGCTACCAGACCAGCATATTTTTTTTTTCGAGGAAATGGGCCTTTGGCATGGCACGGTATGGTATGCGTATTGATAAAATGAAACCAGAAAAATACCATTTAAAATGTATAAAAAAATCCGGTAGAATCCGATTTCCCATGTTATTTCTCGGTCAGAGTATTGAGTTTATCATGTTTTATCTTCATGCTACCAACAAACACCATCGTCATCATCATCATCATCGCAAATTTCAGTAATTCATATTATGAATCTACTACTAGTACTGCTCTTACGAAAATATGAAAGCGCACAAAGTCACCCAAAGTCCGCATCGCATTCTGAATTCAGAAGCAACGTAGTAGTGAATGCTTTTTATTCTGCTTCTTTTTTATACCTAAAACCCAAATATATATACTGATGTTGTTGTGTGAGTCGATATGTATATGCTTGAGAGAGGTAGAGTGAGAGAGAGAGAGTTTAGTTTGTGTGTGGTGCATGATTCTAAATAAGTATCTATTATGAATGTACCATTTGCCAAACAGGAATTTAGATTGCGAAGGAAGATAAAAGTCATAAATTACTAGAAGAGGCACTAGGATCGTATCAAGAGAGAAAGAAGAAGAGAAAAAAAAATCAGTTCAGAGAACAGATGTGGAAATTTGTGTTTTGTGACTGTGAATATTATATTATAGCTTGTCATAAGGAATGGAATGCTTATGTGTAGTATGCGCGCAAGCAAACGTTGCAACGTATTAAAAATAATAATAAATATATATATATTATGCCATGAATGAGGTTCCTCCTGGACCAAACAGGAACTCTTTATTTTGTGGTTCCAAAAGAAGAGCCTCATATTTTCTTGGACATGGTGCTTATCATCATCATGCTTTGTTTGTATGCTTTTAATTAAATCGCACAGGTTCGATGTACAGTTACAGTTACTCTTTAAAGTTCATATAATATTTTTTGAGAATTTTGTCTCGCTGCATATTTTAGCATACTTGAAATAATATTATTTCGGAATTGAGGTGAAATATATATCTGATGAATGAATATTAAAAAGAGGAAATGAAAATATTACTGAGACAATAATATTGTAGCAACGAACTGTATATATTATTTTCTTATTATTCATCCACACTTTCAACTTTCGCAATAAATGCTTTAAAAATTAGGTGTAGCAGCAGCAGCTGCACACAAAGTAAAAAGAAGAAAACAAACGCAGACAAAATGTATATGAAATCAGGAGAAAAAAAAGAAGAGATATAAGATAAGTAGGTATAAAAAATCACACAAAAATTTTCATAATAATGGAGAGCATTTTTCAAATCAGATTTTTTTTCGTTCTTTCTTAAGTTTCGAAAGAAAGCTTACGCAATATCCCTTGCTGTGCATACCATTGTTATTATTATCATTATTATTGAGAAAAAAATCAATGTTTTGTAACAATTCATGATGATGCCTATATTTGCATTGTGTATTGGTTACACATGTACATATAAAGTACCACCCATTTCAACATCACGATTCACGATTGGCTATGGTATTAGATTTTTTTTTCTTTTTCGTTTGAGGATGCATTATGCATTAATATTTTTCGAAAAAGGCGACAGAGGATCACATATTTGTATGTATTATGTAAATACTATGTCTTGAGAGAGGGCACAATAATATTTTTCTACATGCTCTTAAGTGTTTTCTTTTTGTTTCAAAAAGGGCACAAAGTGCACAACAATGTTATTTTTTTCATTCTCGTTCCCGACAACGTGACTTTTTCACTTGAACTCGTAGTCAAGTCAGGGATGGTGCAAGAGAGCAAAAAAAACCTACGTTACGTACGTACGTCCGTATAAGTTGGATCTTTTGGATGCTAACAATGTCATTTGGAATATGGCACGTTCACTTATACAACCTATTGTTATTTCCGCCCTCTCCATCCTTTGATTTTATTATGGATGGATTTTCTACATGTTTTTGAGTTATTTTTTGCCATTTGAGTCACACAATTATTATTATTATTAAAGTTTGGTTTAATAAAATCGACTATTTCCCAATATGACTTCCTTTGAAAAATATTAAATGAAGCTGAGTGAGTCACACAGATATCAACTCAAATGTTTGTGTGTGGTTTGGTAGCAACTGAAAAAACCACGTATGTGTATAATGATTCTGTTCTGTGCCATAATAAATTAAAAAACTAAAAAGTACTTGCAAATATTTTATTTAATGTGCGCATGATTAAAGGGAAAGCTAATGCTGGCATTCAACAACTTTTTAATATAACTTACATCACAGCCCCAGAATATAAACAAGAAGTACTTTGGCGGAAAAAAAGCTCGGTCGATTTTTCAATGTTTACTTACACTGATTAAAAACACTACTTTTGTTATAATATGTAACGTAGCTTAATGGTGTGTGTGTGTGTGTGTGTGTACACCATCACCATCACTAAAGCAAATCAAATACTCGTTTCAAGTGTGGGGGCCCAGAAACGTGGGCGTCATCACCGACACGGAACTTCTCGCGTAAAATGCTGTTTTTTTTATATTTCTGTTACCAATATATTACATCATGTAATGTACATACTAAATCGTAGGCTCGGTTCATATGCACTCCTTTTTATATCAAGTCATCGTGAGTCTATTTAGGTTGTTGTAGGTATGTGTTTTGTGTTTGTCCATTAACTCCTATATTAGCTATAGCCCAGCCCAACAGAAAAAAAAAGTTCATAAATAAAAGAAAGTCGAAATGAGTATATTAGTATTTTTGAGTTGCTGCTGGTTCACTCGTAGAGTCAAAGTTGCATCCTTATAATATAGTATGTAGTTAATAGAAATAGATTGGTGCAGAAATAGAAATGTTGTATGAATGAAGCAATTCCTGTATATATGTAGCTACTCAAAATTTCTCCTTCAACAAAAAAAAACTCACTAATTATCATTCTATGCTACGAATTTTAATCAATCGTTTTACCTTGAATACGATGAAGGCAACGTTTTCCTCTATCACTTGCTGAAGTAAAAACTGCTGACAGATTTTTGTTTCCCGAGATCCGTTTCCTGTAAGCAAAAAATCTTTGAGTTAAAATTCAGATTGAAAATTGGATGTGAATAAAATTTATTTCAAATGCATTTAAAAGCGGGTAAGGTAAGGTAAAAGTGAAGATTTGGATGATACCACCGTATGCCGTATAAAATGCTGTGAACGTCTCGAAATTTCATCAAAATGAAGTCCTTATCATTATCATACCATCCATCGCTATCATAATATCAGTATACAAAAGCATGAGTCATCCTTTCATTATTATTGCAATGTGAATCACTACTACTACTAAATACCATACGCATCCGTTTCGGTACGTATGTAGATATAATCCAATTTTATCCAATCTGATGCAATATGCATGTAATTATAAATGTCACCACATGATGGTGCGAAGCCAACATGATGAAACATCAAGTAATTTGACTGGGAAGCAGTAAAAAGCAATTTTGTAAAATTAAATTTTGGTAAAAGTCAAATGATATTAAAGAAAATGCTACAGTTGTAGCACATCAGAGGTACTCTTTTGCAAGTTGTATTTCCTTGGTGGATAATAGTTTAGTAGTCGAGTGTGCTTCATAGCCCAAAATCTGTGATTCAATCTACCAACGTCAAGGCCTACTCAGGGGCCACAGGGGTAGTAGCAACAGGGAACAAGTAAGGATCTAAAAATGTCAATCTCATTTATATTCCATTCCCTGTTCCCTCTCGCCTGCACTCTTTCTTTCTCTCTCCCTACACAACCTACGCACATTTCTTTTTTTTTTTGGTTCAGTTAAAAAGAAACAAACTAAAAAAAAAGTACTCTCGTTGAATGCATGTATTTCAGTCAGTCAGTCACATTCTTCACACAGCGACTTTCTTGTTCAAGTAGAACTACTACATCTCTATAAATGATTACATAAACGTATATGCCTGTGTAGTATTCTGTTGCTGAGAGCCTTTCCATAATTCATTTCATTTCTTGGAAGCATGTTTCCAACAGTGGTAGTACGTAAATATAAAAACCCTTCTGTATTTTTAATGTGGAGAGAGAGAGAAAAAGACGGTTCCCCCAAAAGAATTAAGAATAGAATATCTATCCACATCCATTTTACTCGTTCTCACATTTTGGCCATGTTGTACTGTGTACATGACATGATGACGAAAATAAAACAATGAGGGATGAGAGGATCTCCTGTCAAAACAAAACAAAAAGGAGTCCCGGTGAAGTGCTCCGATGGCTCGGGTTTTGTCATTTGGCTTTTTTGGGGCACACAGCATGAGGTATATTTGGATAAATACTAAACACTCAGGGAAATGCTTTCTTTCCACTTGACAAGAAACGCTTTGGAACAATAAAGTGCCTAGAAAAATGAATATAAAAACTGAAAACACATTGCGGGTTTCTAGCACACACCACGTACGTAGCAGCTTTGCACACGCATATAAATAACAACACTTTTGTTTCCTATATGATAATGGAAGATGTTTGTACACATGTAATATTTATATATTTCATCTTTTTTTTGTACATATAAATTGCAATTTTCTGTATAAAACATATTTCAAAGATGGAATGTTTGATCTGTTCATTTATTTAATTTATTTATGTATAAATATTATTCTGGCTTAACTTTTAGTTGGAATCAGCCATAACATTTTTTTGGAAGGGTAAATTTAGTAAACACACGACTGCTCCCCTTTCGTCAAAATCATTATATATCTATTTCATAACAAGGCGTTTTTTTCTCTCTTCTTCAAAAGATAGCCTTCATTTTACCTTCGTAAATAATCATTGACATGGTTCACTTGACTAAAACAAGAAGATGATCATGTACAAATATGATGTTGATTATGATGATGACGCTCATCGCCTCATACTTTTCTCATTTGCAAGACAGCTGAAATGAAGTTATAAATATAGGCATGTATTTTAGGTTAGTTGTGTTGTGAGTTGTGACTCTCTCTCTGTCTTGGCCATCTGGTTTTTTTCGCTATACATACGACGATGATACGTGAGCAAAGCGGCGTCTGCTCGTCTACTCACTTTTTATGTTTGCATGCAACATTACTACTTGTTTACCTTTTTGATTTTGATTATAGATCATATAATTATAATCATCATCAGATAGTCATCATCAACTAACACTTTCAATTCCAGTGCTACCGATGATAATATTTGCGTATAAAAAAACCTTTTATCATGCGAACCACACCAGTCGTCAAAACAATCATGATTTTTTTTGTATATGATTTCTTACACATAAAATGTGGTAAAAAAACGTGTTGACGAATTATACGGAGGAGGATATATTAAATCAAAATATGCTAGAAAATATTTTTACACTTTAATCTGATCTGATTGCTATTTAGAACTTTAACGTTTTGAGCGTTGCATGTTGCTTGCAATCAGAGTTTAAAGTTTAAATAGAGTTATGAAGGAAAAAAACCAACACATTATTACAAACACCATCCGCGTCTCATTTATTTTCCTGACAAAAAGTTGGTATGGCATGCCAAGGAGGCGTCAAAAAAATACAAGGCTTTTAAAAAACCAACAAACAGGCAGTCAGATGGATGAGAGGGATAGAGAGAGAGAGAGAGAGAGAGAGAGAGGAAGAATGAGTTGTGAGTAGCACACGAGCGTTATACATATGGACATGGGCATATGGATCATTTCAAAAGGCATGAGATACTCTATTTTCAAAATAATATGATTAGGGTTTTTATTAGAAACAACAGCCGTAAACATCATATTGATGAGCCAACTGCAGACATTTTTACATTTTATAATTTCTCTCGCTAATGTACAACGACAAGGAAAAATGCTCATTCATGTCAGTTTTCACTAATTCTTCATCATAACATTATTCAATTTGAGAATTTAAACCAACTACTAAAAAAACTGCATGCTGTGCTGCTTCGGCTTCGGCTATGCTGCATGCATGCATCCTTCTATCTGCCTGATTATATCTAGTAGACAACCACAGCAGCAGCAGCAGCAGCCGTATACTATAATATTTACGAAAACAGAGTCCACAAAAATGCACATCTTTTACTTGAAAGCAAAGACACTGCCAAAAATTCGGGTATTAAGTAGCTTCCTTGACTTTATGCTAACCTGCTGTGATGTGTGTACTACTAGGAACTTGGAACATGTCCTCACTACTTCCAACAACATATTATTCCTCATAGCAAAGTAGTGTGTGTGCATAGAAGTATGGAAGCAAGCTCGAAAAAATAACATATATTATTATGTGTAAATGTGTATACAGCCAAAAGTCTGTCTCATTTTTCTTTTGATTTTAAAAAACAAAATTTTTTCCTTCGTCTTTCTTCATCTTTGCGCCCATATGCTGGCTGATTTAACTCACATTCGAAATTCATGCATGCATGTGTCAACTGTTTACTTTTTCATTTCTGGCAAAATGCATTTTAAAAGGAAATACATACACACTCACACCTACTTACGCTTCCTTGATATTTTATTTCTGGGATGCATGTTGTGGTAAAAGGTCTCATTTTAAAACTCACAATTCAAAAAAGGGTCAAACACAAAATGTCAAACACATTCTCTTTATTTTAACAATTTGCTCGTGTTTTTATTACAAATAAATATTACAATTTCACAATAATAATAATAATGAAGACAAGTTTCAGTTTCATCCTGAATTGAGTCACTTTGGTGGTTAAACGATAAAATACATTGCATTACAAATAAATAGTTTTAAAAGTTCAATAAAATTATTTTAGACTTCAAGAAAAAAAAGAGTGAAACACACACTAGGTCTTGATGCTGCCTATTTTGAGAACAAAAGATCACGGATTTGAATAAACATTTTTATGGATATCTATTTTATCCTTTCATTTGGTAAAATGGAGAGAAAAAATCAACGTAAAATGAAACCAAAGTCATCAATTAAAGTTAACTGATGGAATGATGAGAAGGCTAAGTCGGTAATAAAAACAGATACATAAGGATCTACAAAGTATGAATGTTCAAAGCTTTTTTTTCTTCTACCACAACAAAAACAAGTAACCCACAATACAAAACGTTAAAATTGCCAAAGCTGGCAACCCACACAGTCAACAGTGCCTATACATTTACGTAGGTATATACACAACAACCCACCAGATTTCAACGCAATATTAAAAGTTCCCAAAAAAATCTTCTTTTTGTTGTTGGTATACTGCTTAAATTAGACGAAAAGTATACAATTATAATGGTTTTAAACCCTTCCATTAATCAGTATAATTTAAATGTTTGAAAATCCGACGTAATGTGCTGTCGAATCATCATGTGGGAATGAGCAACCAAGATTTCTATCAAATTAATTGTTTATCTTTTTTATAAGACCCAATATTTATAGACATTTTTTCTACGAATTTTTAACCATCCAAAATAGTTTAGCTTTTTTCTTTAAATGCAGAGATTATTGTGCCTATTTATATGTCATGTTTCACGGTTGTTCTTTATGGTGTCCCGAAAGAACAGAAACAAATGTTCTGTAATCTATCCGAAACAATTTAGATAAAGATCATGTAGCTCTTATATTATACATGCAACATGGTAAATAAAACATTTATGCATACCTACACACATACATACGTACGTGCATGTTTGTTCAGTTTCTTTCAATGAATGAAAGTTAAATTATTAATTTATCTTCAGTGTTCTACTACTATGTAATCCGCTTTAGTTTCAAAATACAACAGAAGCAGCAACAACGTTTTATGGTTGGAGTCACTGATGATGATGATATGACATCTCTATATTTTGCCGTCCGTCCTCCTCTAGGCATATAGGTATAGTGTATAGGTTTGTAAATCCATTTTATAACGCAGTGTTGTTGTGGTTTGCTGTTGTTGTTTGTGCCCGAGCAGTTGTGTGTGTGTGTTTTTTATAAATTTTTAAAACCGAAAAGCAAACATTTGACTCCTATGGCCAAGATAAAAGCTCCGCATCACCTCATTCGATCCCATCGTATTTTGCTACTACAACTCACACATGTTATACTAAATGAATGTTTTTAAAACTTCAAAAAGCGTAGTGAACTGCTGCCAAAAATTCCTTTCCATTCGGGAAGCTTATATGTTTTGTAGTGTGTGTATATGTGTGTGTGTTATGTAGATCCAAAAAAAATAATAATGTAAAATAAATACACTTTTTTTAAAAGTAGGTAAACAAGTCATCTTGACGCCTACCATCTTTTCAACATTTTACGCTAATGCTGCTGCACGCATGTGACTTTTTCGGCACCAAACCAAGTTACTGCTTTCATTTGGGAAAAAAATGTATCTGATACCATTAAAGTGCTTTAATGGTATCAGATTCGTATAAAAATGTTTTGCGGACTGTATAATTTGTACTGACATATTATATAGCCTCAGAAAAATGCAACTCAGTGAAAATGTCGTAGGGAACAAAAAAAAATTGTTTTCGGGCTTTTTACACTTTCTGCTGCTGCTGCTGCTGCTGATATCATTGGCGTAATTACATTTTTGATTTCGAATATGTAGTGTTTTTTATTTAAAAAAAAATGTATAAATTGGCAAAGTTGTATATATGGTGTGTACTAATAAGTGTAGCGTGACGTGCAGGCGTCATTTTTTCTAGTCCATGTGCAAAGGTTATAGCTTCAAAATGTGTGGATTTTTTTTGACTTGATTGAGCTTTTGTAAAAAAGAAACAATGTTGTTCATTCATTGTCATTTATTCGACAGGATTTTTCATGCACATTCCGCCTTTTTATTTGCGAAGAAAAGAAGCAAAGATAAAATCTATGAATTGCAAGAGCAAGTGCATTCTCTGCAAAACAACTGCTGCTGCCGCTGCTCTTTTTAATTGTACTTGTCTGTTAGTTTCCACAATAATTATAGTTGCCAACATTACATATTATTTTTACATCGCACTCCTTAACAAACCACGTCTCTTCAACCAAATCTGACAATTTCACCACAACCATCCAACTCAGTGATATATACATGCACATAATGAATACCTATAATATAGGCTTCCCAGCCAAGAATGTCATGAAACATCGGTGTGTAGCACACAATCAAAATTGTGCAATGAGTCATTTTGAAAGAGCGAATGAATGACGAAGTGGATAGTGATGAATGATGATGATTCTGTCGACGACGATACGACTTTTTTTTTGGAGATATATATAAACTATGCCAGATGGACATGGACACAAGTCATAATAAGAGTGCACTTACACGAACCAAAAAATTAAATGCAACTTTGTACTTTGTGCGGAACTATTTGGATTTCTATTAATGTTCTATCGATTATCATACCATCATAACAACCAGCAGTGTAGGATGCATAAAAGTCTTAACAAGACTTCCCTAGAAAACCTATTACACATGCCATAAAAATTTAAAAATACATTTTTGCTGCAGTTAATCGTTTCATTATCGTACTTTTTTAAGATATCTCGTCACAAAGCAAAGGTTTCCACGATGTTTTGTTCAATTTCCTGCACGACTGATACAGAAATTATAAATAACCAAATGGGGGTCTTCACGACTTTATCACTTGCAATTATTATATTGCTTGACTAAACGTCAGGATTCTTGGAGAATTATACCAAAAAAATAAAATAAAAAGGTTTGGGTTTTCTGCGAAAAGTGAACAAGCTTTTAAGGTACCATCAACGTCTCTAAACAATATAGTGTCCAGTGCACAAGTGCTCAGTCAGAAACATACGTTTTTACTATCTGAAGGACGACTGTCGTCATTCTATTTTGTACTCGTTTTTTCTTTGTTATTTCTAAGTATAGACACTAGCTCATAATATGAGCCTCATATATCCTTTTCCTTCCCTTTTAAGGCAGCAAGCTTAAATAACGTATGCATAGGTATATGTTTTACCATACTTTTACACGCACTTAAGCAGATAATAAAACGACAGGAAAACAAGTGTGAATCGTTATCACTGGTGGTGACGAAACACAAAACCATCAGGTGAAGAATGTGTGTGTACCATGGATAAAAACTCATTAATGTACCTACCTATTTACTAATCTCTGATGAATGTAGGCTAGGTAGGTACTTCAATTTTACAAACACCATAAAGACGTCGGTAAACACATGCCACGTATAGGTACTTAAAAAGAGGCACACTTCAAATTAAGAACGTCTCATAATAGTTTCAAAGTTCAAATATATTTTCAAATAAGCTCATTTAATAAAGTTTTTTTTATAAAAAAAATGGAATCATGCTAAATAACTCAATAATATTTCATATATCACTTCATCATTTCTTGATCATGTTGTTTTTTTCCGCTAGTCTGAGCAGGTTAAGCAGAAAAGCTCTTTTCTGTCTGTATGTCTATGTGCGTTTACATACTTGATACTACCTAATGCCTGTCTGTCTGTCTGTATGAGCATATGTCTATAATCTATTACTCTATTAGTAGTTTCCTTATGTGAAATTGGAAAATTCCATCAATAACAAGAAAAACAATTAATCATTTGGAATAGGAAAAATATTTTGTCTTTTTTATCTATAGAGTTAGCACAATTTTTATCTCTGGAATATGCAAATATTGATAAACTACAAAAAAAATAAACTACATTTCTAACATGAAAGGGTTCGAGAGTTAAAAAAAGATTCATAGGTAGATTAAAAGAAATTAGGACCAGTATTGATGTTACAAAACTTAATAAATCAATATATGAATTGGATGGAAGGCACTACAAACTGAACCCGACTAATGCTGTTGCGAAATTTCACCTAAAGATAACAGACGTACATACCTAAACATATAGTGTATGTTGAAAAACATGGTTATCTTATGAACAAGCTTAAAAATAAATTGGTGAAATGATCATCTGTATTTTTTCAAAATATAAGGAACTATAAGAAACTGCAGTAGGGCACAAATACAAAAAAATAGCATGCAAAAAACAAGAATATGGAAAAACAACAAATTGTGCAATGTCACACGCAAACATATTGAATTTGGCCATACCATCAAGAGTAAAAACGATACAAGGTGTGCAATATTGTTATGCAAATGTCTCTTCTGGTGTGAATCATATTACGAAACGACTCTGTAAAATAATTTGCAGCTCTAAACAGTTTCTTGAGGTCATTTGCCATATTACCTTGTTAAAAATTAATTTGTATGAAAAGGGCTTCCTAATGTTTTAATTATATTGCTTCCTTATTTCTTTTTTAAAAAACCAAGACTTTATTTACCAGTCTTCTTCTTGTAATATTTTTCACTAGTGTTTTTATCAATTTAAAATAATATATTCTCTGAATTGCATCTTCATAAAAAAACTCATTAAGCCTGATAATGACATACGCGGCACAAGCGGATTTTGTTCTCTTCGGCTTATTAGTACTCAAAATGTTGCAGAAGTTTTTACATTATCTTATCAGCAAAGTAAATCTGTTGTGCATTAGTCATATATACTCACCAAATTTCTACACAAATGCCAATAATAATAAAGCAAGTCTGCATTTACCAAATTACTATATGTACAGCTGTAAAATTTGTGTAATAATCAGAAGAGGGGAAGATTCAACTAACTTGTTTCAAACTAAATTACGTTATAGCGAAGAAAAGATGCATTAAGTATTCTAGGAAGATGTAGCAAGTAATTTACCTAATCTCTTCTCCAGTCTTTATATATATTTCTTGAGTCTTTTGCCTCCTATGATCAGGATGACGTTGTCAATAGTCAATAAAATGTTGAATAAACCTACGTACCAAGTTTGGTTTGGTGGTGTAGCGTTCACTGTACTACCCCATATGTGAAGTTAATGCGTAGGTGCTAATATTATTTACAACGAAGTGAAAGTAATTAGCGTTAAACAGACGTAAATCATGCACCGTCATCACGAATTATCAGATTTGCCTATACAATAGTAAATAGTTATAAACCTGTATACTTGTAGTATGGATGGACCCACATACCCACTTGACTATGCCTAATTCAATACACAAAATTTATTAAATAAATACTTGATGCAGTTTTACAGAATGGCCTTGAACATGAAAACGTGAAATTACCTTTGTACCATATATATTATTGTTTTACAAATGAAATCCTGTTGAAAATGCGAGTATAAATAGCCTCCGTTTGTTTTTACGTATTATAATATGGAAGATATATGGATTTTTGCGAGAACTGTATCGATTATATCGATTGAAAATTATATCTTGTTTCAAGTTTGATGATTATAGGCTATAGGTACTTATAAAATGATGTTTGATAAGGATTCGCCTCTGCTGAGGTACAATTTGTTTGTGATGATGATCGATGTTTATATAACAACTGAAAGCTGGTAGCACTTCATATTTTTTGACATCTCAATTATTGTGTACTGACACGTTAATTTAAGTACACAAATCGATTCAAGAGAAGTGCCAACGATTATTCAGGTTGTCAGATACTGCTGCTTGCTTATAAGGGAAAAGCAGAGATATTCCCAAAAAAGAAATACAGATCGATACGTGTAGGTATGTACATTTTGTTGTCGATAATCAAGTTGTAGGGTTATCTAAGCTCGATTTTGATAAAAAGATCACATTTTGGGTTAAATGGTCAATGAGGTTATATGTACATACATTTTTTAAACCAATTAATACTTGATATGGGTGGAGGTAGTCGTAGTAGTATGTAGGGCCAACATAATGTGGACAACGGACTGTGGAAAACGTCAAAGTTGGTAAGGGTGAAAAAACAACACACAAGAAAAGTGGATGAATATTTATGAATTTGGTTTTCGTGGTCAGCAAGCTAGTGCGTGACGTTATTAGCCTCTCAAATGGAGGTTAACCAATTTACTAAATACACACATTTTTATAAGCATATTAAGAAGAGTATACATAATATAACATGGTTGACATTTAAGTTAGAATGCATATATAGTGTGCCATTCATATAGAGAGAGCTTGTATTTCTGGGGCTTGGTTTTCTCCTTTACGTCATAGAGTACACGGCACAGCATAAAACAAGAAGAGCTCTTGTCAACAAGAAGCCCAAAATGAGAATCATGCCATATTATTGTGCTTTCCAGAGTTGAGAGTTCAAAATGACTGTTCAAGGCCTTTATATTATTATTTGTCCCAAGCACCGGACCAGCAAGCAATCAGCAAGCCAAAAGCATATAACATAATATATTTTGAGGATGAGCGTAAATGATGATGGCTAATCTCGCTCATCTAATCGAATGCAAAATGCAAATTGGTTCTATATACTGGACATGGAATCCTATTACTGATAGTGTCACTACCTATCGCCTTGGCCCATCATGGACCATCTTTACAAACTTGTGGCCATATTGTACGCAAAAAAATACAATAATTTTATTAACATGGTACAAAAGTATATTAAATAGGTATATATATGTATGTAAATAGTAAAAAGCATTTTAAAAGTTAAACCATGTAAAGTCAAGATGTTGTTTAATAATAACACAAAAAGCCGGCTGCACATCTCGTAATACCTAATTAGCATAAACGTTTAGCATAAATCAGGATCGACATATGAATGTGATGCCGTCGTCCGCTTGTTCTCCAGTTTTTCAAACAGAGGTTCGTCTTATTTTTTTCTTAGTCTCCATTACACTTGCCTTATTGTGTATTATGTAGGCATTGAATTTTTTTGTCCTATTCTATAACATGTAGTCATTTTACTTTCTTTTACATGCAGGCGGTTTTGTTTGATAGGGTCAAATCCATTTTGCCCCATTAGTCATGCAATGCAGTTTTAAGTATCCTTTTTGTATTCAAAAGTTGACGTGTAAATTGCCTAATAAGAGAAAATTAAAGCTAGCACTCTGTGCTGTAGAGAGAGTATTTGGAGCTAAATAGGAGATGAGAATAGTCCTATTATGGATAACGTGATTATGATGTGATAAGGCAATATGATGTAGGTGGGTGGCAACTGGCAAGTATTTATATACCAATATACTATACATTAGTACATTTATTATTTTTGTTTCCCATATTTCACACGTCTTGTCTTGCCAAAATATTATTTTTATAGTATATTATGAGTTTTATTTAGTGTGAAAATAAGGCGTTGAAAACGGAGCTCTAAAAGTCCATCATGTTAAGGTAGCATTATATATGCAGCTAATTCTTTCAAGCACAAGAAAATCTTTATATGAAATATTAAAGCATTACAAACAAGTTTGATTCTGGTAGGATTCGGTACATTACATAAGGCTTACTTATTTGTACTTAACATTCTACAAAAAAAATTAGCTTTGATTAAAATAATTTTCTAAGAAAAAGAAAAATATTAGACATTAATTTTGTTTGGGTTATAATTTATCAAGAGGCTTTTTATTAATGTACATACACATATGCCTCATTATTGTGAGCCATGCCGCACCCAATATTGCCATAAGCAATTTTATGACACATTATGCCGTTCTTCTCACATCATTTAATATCATCCTCTTATCATCATCATTGTAATAACACGGCAATATTTTTTGTCTTGTTCTTCAAAATCATTGCAACCATTTTTCTCCTCAAAAAAAAACACGCGTGTAATTTTAGCTTTCGGTGCACTGCAGTATTTCCAGTTTATTCGCTAAAATTTTGTATTCTCTACAAAAATTGCATGTACATAAATATTACGACCATAATTGAAAGTTATTTTCAATTCGTTTCCACATACAATAATAATATACTGCTCATATACTCACTGTGTGCATATATAAGCAACTAAAACTCACATATTACGCATTACATTTCAAACACCCGTTTATCATGCAACACTTGCCTGGTACGATCGTTTTCTCGTTTTTTCAGTATTTTATCACTGATCATGATCACTCACCACCATCATCGTTGTCGTACAATTTCCAGAGATAAGGCTTACACATATAGCAGAGCATCTATTTAATATCACTCTACATTTAATTTTTTGTAGTTTTTTAAACATTATCTGCCCACTTCCCTGCGGTGCGGTAGTGGGATCGCATGATGTATATTATAGTATGTGCATATCATATTGCCGACTCTATATGCTTTAGAGATTAATATGATGTAAGTGATGGTGTGTGTGTGTGTGAGCACATGCAAAGTTAAAAAGTCTCTTTGCGTGTGCTTCCAAAAAAAACCACAACTTTATCATACTAAAAGGGCTACGGTGTAATATTTTACGTTTGTATTTTTTTTTGGATAGTACACACTTTATCGTATAAACTCTCTCCCTGGCTCTCTGGAGCATTTTATGTCATGGTTCATAAGGTACACGCTATCATCATCTAATTTATTTTTGGAGGAAAAGGGAGAAAAAAATTATTTTAAAATGGATGAAGTAATGAGTTTGAAACGCTCTGAGAGCACCTCTCCTACATGAAGCTCCTTCTTTCATCAAAAATGCCGACTGATCTTTGAGTAGGTGTGTGTGTGACCGCAGCTCTATGATTATGCGGTAATCCCTTGCCATGATGCAGTGCAATAATCTTAAGTGCACAATGATGCATTTTATTCAATCTGCATAAACTTTCCTTGTGCGGAAAATATTAAGCCTACTTCATTCTCCAGTCAAACAAAAATGAGATACTTTTTTATATGTATGTACCTATGTTAAATTGTATATGTATAACATGTAGTAAGTGAAGTCCGCTCTACTAACTCTTGGAATTTATTTTATTTTATCTTGTTTACCAACCGTGCAAAAATAGTAGTTCAAAAAAAAAAGTGTGCGTGTCACAATCCAGGAAAATGTGTGCCTTTTTATAACGCAATGCAGCAAAACTAAACTCTGCAAATATTATGTACTCATAGAGCGTAACATTAAATATAACATATACACCTACTTTACAACTACTACAACATACACAAGTTGTCTTGCTGTCACTCATGATTAAATAATGGAAACAGTTTTCACAACAAAAAAAACCCACGTTTTGTAATATTTATTATATCAAAACATGCAGAACACGTGAACATATGTGCTGATCCGTCAACCTTTGCAATGTCGTAATTTTCCAAACGTGTTTCAATGATGCAGAGAGTTATCAAAAAAAAATCAGTTACCAAACTAATGCATGCTGCACAAGTTTAAAAAAAACTTTTTCTGAACATATTTATCCCTTCATGCTTACTTTCCCTCAGTTAGTCACACTCGTAAAACAAAACAAAGTTACTAAAAATGTTTGACTTTTTTTTCATTGAAAAAAAAGAACAAAGAAAAGTAACATGTTCATTCAAAAGTTTACTGTTGTTAACTTCTAGCTTCGTTAATACTTTATCCAGCAACTTATACAATCGCAGTCCTAAAAATATATTTTTCTTCGGCTTTGTTCTATCTTTTCCTTTAATAATCCCTCATACCTCCTTCAGGGAAAACTTCCAGCTGAGACTGAGACGTGGAGCTCTGACTTAAAAGAAACAAAGAATGGAGTGGAGTGGAAAAGGGAATGCATGAATGCATACGTTTTTTTGTTGTAGACCAAATGAACTCTGACATTCAGCAAAGCTTTTCCACCACCACCACCAACGTTCCTTGCTAGCAGCAGCCCCCAACTTGTACCAATTTTCTACGCTAGATTTTTAGTATCTTATTTTCTTCATGGTCACCGAAAAATGTAGGCTCCTTCAATATATATATATATGTAAAAGGATCCCCACCTTTTCTACCGATATTGTTTGATGCAGATCGTGCAACGCATGCATTCCTGCATACGCGATGCGGATGGGTGAAATGAAGGGCGTATGCTTTCCCATTCTATCACTGTAACATAATGCATACAACAAAAATGGTGATACATATATATACATCAAAACAGCAATTGTTGTTGAAAAGCATTTTCCTTTCCCAGAAAAAGATGAAAAATATAAATTCTAAATTAAAGTTGGAGTAAAATAAAGTGTGCAAGATGAGAGGAAAAGTTTTTCTCGTTTTTTCCCATTCCCATCCCTCATCACCAGAATGGAAATGAAATAAGAGGAAATGGAACAGGTTGAGTTAATATAAAACATTTATATATTTTTTTGCTGCTTCGCCCAATTTCATTCCAATTTCTTCATGAATAATACAAAAGAGAAAGTGGTACGTGTAATACTAAGTATAGTATATATACCCGCATGCATTCAATATAGCACAAGTATGAAGGATGTATAGCCATTAGATTGCAACAAATACGACATTATACTTTTGGCAATATTTTTAATAGAATTCTATTCTCTGCTAGATGGAAACTAGCAAAGAGGATAAATGATGATAAGATAGCCATTATAGTAGTAAGTACATCTTTCCGTCAGGAAAAAAATCTATATCACATCAGGAAACATTATTATGTTTCAACATTTTTTTTTCAGGCTTTTTTATTATTGATGCACTGCTGAAAGTGATTTCAACAAGATTTTCTCATCATCGAGGAAGATGAAAGAAGAAGAAGAAAAGCATGTACAGCAGAAAAAAATGTATTGCACATTTGATCATGTATATAGCATCTATCCATTAGAAATAATATGTTATCTAATAAGGATAATAGTCTTATCATTATCATCATCACACCCACACGTTCCCTTTCCCTTTTTTTCATAAGAGGAGATGCCGCCCTTGCCTGCAACCAATGCTCTTTTGATGTGAGTTATAAAAAAAATAAAATGAAAATGCACTGTAATGTCGCATACTTTTCTCCGCTCTGGGTTATTTATTACTGTCCCAGATGTATCCATTATTCCGGTACCGAGTCTCACTCACTTTCATCCTATTCTTCTCAGCTATTTTTTTTTGCTTCCTCTTTTCATTTCACGCTTCCCCTTCTATTTCGAACTTTTAGAGGAGAAAAGAAAGAGAAAGACACCAGCAGAGACAAAAAAGTGTGCCACTTTATTTCTACCAAAAAAAAGAAGAGATTTTCTTTGCTTTATCATCATATATATATAGTGGGTATAAAGATGCTGCTTGCCACTTTTTTTTGTGCTTTTACTGCTTCAACAACACGTTTTAGACATGATGATGAGTCAGCTTTAGCTTTTAGCTTTTTAGTATAGCAACAACAGAAAGTACGCAGTATAAAGTGTGTGTGTGTGTGTGCTTGAGAGCTTGGCATAAAGCTTGGACCTTTTTCTCTCTTTCCCTCAGCTTCTTGCAAAGCTTGCCTCACACAACTCAAGTTAAAAGTGGAGCTCTTCTATGAAAGTGAGGATATGAACATAAGAAAGTTGCAGAGTGAGAATACATGTATTTTTGTCATATATACTCCTTATTTTCCCGTTTTTTCTTCTATTTTAAAAAAAGTCCCCCTCCTTGAAATTCAGCCTTGAAACTTGTGCAGAAAATAGGAAGGGAAAAGAATTTGTAGCCAAAAAGATAATGCATTGTAATATGATTTTACTTGCTACCAACCAGACCAGTAGTAGTAGAGAGCCAGTAGTAAGGTACTTTTAAGGGGCCACTTTTTTGGTTGCATGAGAGAAATAAATGGAATGTAATATAGCAAGTAATCATGCACAAAAACATACAAAATGCAATATACACATAGACGTTATATCACAACTACCCACAAAACTTTGTTTTCCTTTCGTTTTTTTTTTGCAATAATTTAGGCCTTAAGGACAAACATAGCACGGTAAGGGAAAAGGGTTTACAAGGTACGCTATACACACATGACATGCTATATACTACCACTACCATCACGATGAACTTTTACAGTAGCAGATGCTGGCATGCATATATAGGTATATAAATATGTATCTATGTATGTACTTATTATATTGTACTATTGTACATGTATGTATGTAATCACGTCCTATATTACGAAAAAAAACCATGCAGCAACAGCAGCAGTAGTAGTACCACTAGAGAAACAAAGTAATAATAATGAAATAGAAATGGAAAGGTTATAATAATATACCAGCAGCAGCAGGAGGAGGAGGAGGAGTGGTGAAGAATTGTGTTTACAAAAGTCCCGAATTCAGCTGAGTGCATGTGAAATATAGGTAGCTCTGTGTATACACACATAAACAAAATGTCTAATAATAGGACAATGTGTGTGTGTGTTTGTGTGTGTGTGTGTGTGTGTGTGTGTGAAAGAGTGGTAAGTATTATATACGCTCTACTTACTTCTTTTTTTGCTATGCTTTCTCTATCTACATAGTTCTCCGTATTACGTTGGAAAATGCCTATATTAAAGGGCTTGTGTACAGGCTGCGCTAATACACAAACACCATGGTCGATATACATAGATGCTATATGTTCGATGTGTAAAGTGATATGTGTGGGCTATATAAAAATGGTATGCATAAAAGTGTAAGCATGTACAGGGCCTACTTTCTCTTTTTACTTTCTTTTACTCCTTCGCTTGCTAGCTCCAGCTTACAACTGGACTCACTTCTCTCTGTCTCGCTCTTCCTCCAACATATACCCAAAAAACTTTGCTTTTCTGTTCTCATTCGCATTATTGATCCTTTTTTTATCTTTCGCTTTCACTCCTATATAGTTATAAGAAATGTATGCAGAAGGCTGTACACAATGTATTTGATATACTCACTATATTTTGTATCATTTTACCCTTCAACAGCTCCCTTCTCTAAACTTTCTATAAAGGCATGTACGTTACCTACATAAGGACCTATTGTGCTCCTCTCCTCCGACCAACCGACCTACTTTTCCCTTTCATCCATCCACCCACGTTTGTTCTCTCTCTCTCTCTCTCGCTCGCCTACTCTCACTACTGACACACACAGCTGGTTGTGTGCAAGGAATGTGTGTATAGTATAAGCTAGAGAGAAAAAAACTTGTGAGCCCTTCAATTTAGCCTTCAAGTGAAAAGGATATTACATGACGACAACACAGGGCAAAAAAAACATGGTGAAAGCTTACAAGACTGCAGCACACCTCATACACTCGTGTGTGGGTACAGACACAACATGGAAACTTTTATCCCTTCATAGTCTCCTTTTCTCCTTCATTGCCTTATTTATTTCCATAATGCAATTTCATTCCAGTCGCGAATGGATGTTTTTTTTTGCTGCCCTGCATGTGTCCTTCCATATATAACATATTTTGTGTGGGCAATAAGTGCATGTGTTTTTTAAGCCATATGCTCCCCACAATATACAACCAAAACAGATTTTCTTCTAAATCCATACATTAATATTATATTTTCCCACAAGTAGGTAGTCTACAAAGTTTTCCAAACTAAAAATAACGCATATGTCATGTCGTATGTATCGTGGAATGAAACTTGAGTGAGAAGGAAATGAAAGTGTGAGTCTGTATTTTTTTATATACATTAGTAAAGATATGATTAGATATGCATTTATACTATTTACTATATTAGGAATTTTGTATGTATTATGTGTATACCTATATGTTTATATTCATTTATCATCTTCTGAATAAATCACCACCACTAAACCAAAAGCAAGAGTGACTTTGACAGTGAATTTTTTTTCCACTCTACACATTTTGGTCCGTTTTCGACCTCGCCTTGCCAAATACTACACACACTACACTACAAATACTACACACAAACAATAACACACAATTACGCAGCAACTTTTTTTAACCAAAGAGTGTACCCGTGCATCAATCCATCATTTTCAGCAAGCAGATGAGTTTTGAAGAAGAAAAAATATGTATGTAATTTCGTTCATGGAATCGACCGAGAACCAGAAGAGTTGAACTAAATTGGATTGACTCATTGCAGACAAGTAGTATAGATTTTATTGTAAAAGCATTGGTATTTTTGGTATAATATAATTTTTAATTTTGCATGCGATGAAAGGCAAAGAAATATAATGATCACCCCCATTGTTATTTTTCCAACGCCATGATGATGAAGCTTGCTGTTTTCTTCTTTATATTACCACAGAGCATAAATAAATACACGTATGTATATGTATTTGTCTGTGTTTGTGTTGTGTTGTTTGTGATGCGATGAAGCTTACATAACCAACCACAAATTCATTTGCATTTACAATTTTCAGTTTTATGCCAACCAACAAAGTTTTATTGTCTGTTTATAGTGTAGAGGAAAATAGAGTCTAGCTGGATTGAATGACGTCATAGAACACAATTCATATATACCATGCCAGGCGCGAGGCGTCATTCAAATTCAGCGTGCGGTCTATATATATTATATATATTGACTGCGCGAAAAAAAAAGACTTATACCTCGACTCCAATTTTGAATGTTAAGTGTTGCGAATATAGTGCTTACGGATGTATGCTTGCAATATATGATAATGTACAAATTTATGTACATACAATACGCGCGTGTGTGCATGTGGCACAGCTACTGTCAAGTTTAATTCATATTCTAATTTTTCAGGAAAAAAAAAGAATAATGGAACATGGAAAGTTGTACATGTGACGTTGCTTAACTTTGTGCTGCTTTTTATAGCATGCTTGGTGTCATGTCATGGAAAAGCACACACTTTCCGTTTCCTTTCTGTTCTGCCCATCATGCGCATATAAAATTGCGATAAATCATGATGATATTATTATTTTTTTATAGAATATATTTCGCATTTTCACAGGTCCTAAATAATTTGCGTCATGCTATTCCTTCATGCGTATGATCCCTTAAAAATCACAATAAATTAGTGTAGAGCTCTACATACTATTTTCAGAGTAAAATATGTCGTGCCTTTGTTTTAACACAAATACCTATAGTCAATTTGTTTTAATCATTACACTCATTAGTATAGCT
>JAHZNC010004629.1:0-10468 GCA_027744095.1 Zhuqinia jingwanae | reverse complement strand
TATATAGCAATCATCATCATCATCATCTGCTCATCATTACGTCTTCCAAACTGACTTGCTTTTACATGTAGCATGTTCGTTTTCCCATTCTCGTCTCATCACAGTAAAGTATACGAGATACATCAGCAAACGTCTTCTCCAACAAAAGCTCCCGAGGAATCATCTCATTCATCCCTTCTCAATGGCATGAAACGCAACCTGATCAAGAGCTATATATACGAAGCAAAAGGATCCTTCTTGGAATTTATTTTTCGGTATAAAAGCGCCTACCTCCATACTACTACTACTACTACAACAACAAACTTTACTACTACGCAGCAGTGTGCGATTGCTTTTTACTTTACTTTTACTCTTTTCTACTCGCTCATTCTGCTGCTCCCACTGCTGCTGCTGCTCTTTTTGTACTTGCGTTGTGTGGTAGTGTACACATTTGAAGTGGTAGTGGTTGTGTTGGTATCATCGTGAGTCGCTGGTGGTACTACTACTTTACTCTCCAACAAACTATACTGTTATTAGTATGTAGTAACGTGAATAAATTTTATCATCGTATATATAAATACATTAGTGCATTTCATGGTGTGTTCCTCCACACTTAAATACACACACACAAAGCACAAAAAGCTACTACTACTTCTTCTCACTTCTCGTAAAGTTTTTTTTACAGGGTGAGAAAAAAGTAGTTTTTGGATTGAAAGTGCGTGTCAGTCTCAATAATACCAGTACAGTTTCAGATTTCGATTTAAAATCAACCCTCTCACTCTCTCCGCTTTTTCTTCTTTCCACGAACCAAACACACATGGTGGTGGTGGTGGCGGTGGTGCGGATGGGTTTGGGTATCACACGGGATTAATTTTCAAGATAGATAGATCTTCTCCTCTCCGTATCTCTTGTCTGTCTCTGTGCCGTGTGGCGTACTATGAATTCAGACATACATTTTATACATAAAATATATATATACAGTATACCCACGTACATACTCGCCGCATTGAATTTGCTGGAGATGGCACCTTCACTTTCATCATTTCTTCCATTTCTTACACGCAACTTTACACAAGAAGACAAAAAGGATTAAGGCAAGATCCCTTTTATTTAAAAAGGAATAATTCTCCGATTCGATTTGGTCCAACAACTTGATATTTTTTTTCTCGCGGCAACTCGGTTACAATCATCGTCTCTGTTTCATCATTTGATACATAAACTTTGGATATCTTATGCGCCTTTAATATAAAAAACGTAGGGCATTAGTTTTCATTGTAGCGCAAGATGATTTGAAAGATAATGGGTTTGAGATTATTTAACTAAATACAAAGATTTTAATATACATGCTAATCTTCTTATTTCAGAGAGCACAGAAAATTAGAGAAATTAAAATTTCCGTTAAATGATAACTTGCAAATATCAGTTTAACTGAAAAACAAATAGCATTGAAAAAAAACATTGAAAGACTTTTGCAAAAATAAATAAATTTGTACGTCTTGTCTAGTAGCATTCCACATTTTCACTTCATTCATTATTGTCCAAGTGATGTATACATAAATGTGACAAGTGGCAAATCAACAAAACCGACAAAAGTAAAACAAGATGTTTAGCTGTGCTCCGTCCGCAGCAGGAGCAGATACATAGGTTGTAAAGTAGCTACAATATATCAGCAATCGGTTGACGAGACACCAACATGTACACTTGCTTTTGTTATTACAAAAGGCTATCCATTTTTTCTTGACACTTGAAACAAAAACACAAAAGGAAAAGAAAAACCTTGCTGAAAAAAAGAGAAAAAAAATTCTAACCCATTTCCAAACGCTGTACTTGTCGATATCCCATTTTCTGTTTTGTTTTGTTCTCATCTATTTGTGTTGGCAGTAAAGCCAAAAAATATATAAGAAAAAAAGGCAACTGGAACTTGTCTGTTGGCACTTTCTTAAAAACTTTAAACCTTCCACATACACAAATAAAAAGTTGCATACTCAGAAAAGAGTCACAACCACAAGAGGCTATGCAGATTCACATAGCTTGAAATTCTAATATTTTCCTCTCGCTCATTCTTAAAATTTAAAGTTATTACAACAATACCCGATCTGAATTGTCAGCAAAATTTATTAACACAATACAACAACAAGCCTCCCCACAACAATAATATAATTCTATCAATTCAGCGGTGTCATCATTGTCATCATCATCATCGCCATCATATAGTTTATTCTCATCATCAATGATGCTGTATCTCCATCAGTTTAAAAAAGAGGAAACGTCGTCTCATGCAAAGAGCAACACATAAATAAACGCACAACTCCACAACAAAGAAAAAGACACGAGGAGAGAAGAGAACAGAAGTGATAGCTTATTTTACCGAAACACACACACAACAACAGTTTTCTGTACACAAAAGTGTATAGGATACATCATGCTGGCAAAACTGTCTGTGAGCCGCGCGGAGAGAGCGAGTAAAATCATCGTCATCACATGAGATGAAGCTGTATAGGAGTATAGTTGCAGCATAATAGCCTGCTGCCTCCCTGTCAGTGTGCTACAAAACAACAGGAGCAAGAGAACAGAAAAGAAGAACACAAGAAGAAGAAAAAAGAAAATTGTCATTTGCATTCAAAACATCAACACGTCATAATACAAAAAAAAGGTTTTATTTTACTACTACTTTTCTACTACTACAACTATACTACTTACTACACGGCTTTTGGTTGACGTTGGCGGTGCGACGGCGGTGATGGCAGTGTAGTGGTGGTGATGGTGTGAAGAAGTAAGTATCATTCACTACTTTAACAACTTACAGCGGAAACTCAACTTTTAGTTGTAAGCAAAACAAACAGGAGGAGACATCATGTATTAACATTCTCTTTTTTTATATATTTTGTGAAGAAAACAAAAATAAAGACACACACAAGTAACGTGTGTGCATACTACTACTGTTTTGCAGTGTTGAGGGGAATAGTGAGAGAGAAAGAGAAAAAAAAACGGTCGTGTTGTTGTAAATGCATCTTCTTTTTTTCCTGAATGGAAAAAAAAAGATTTAAATAGACTTACAAGTTTTTGATTATTAGCAAGGCACAACACAACAAAACAGGGGAAAAAAGACAAAAGACTTTTGAAATGTGGTGTGGATGCCGTCATCATTTATTTGTTGCTCCATTCATTGAATACATGTATATCCAAATCATTTAAAGTAAAACAGGATTATCCTCATCATTATCATCATCATCATCACGTTGTCCACGGGTTTTCAACGCTGGTGGAACAGTCGAAAGAAAAAAGACAATTTTGTTCATCATCATCATTGTGCTTCTTTTGTCAAGTTTGTTTTTAACTCAAGACTCAACAATAATTTTTTTGCTGTCAAATAATAAAAGAAGTGAACGTGGAAAGAGGTCTTGATTTGTATTCATTTTCTCTTCAAACAATCATTCAGTGAGGCTGTGACAGTGACAAAATCAAGGCAGGCATTTATTTACAAAATAAATAGTACGCGGAAAAAGTTCCAAGACATTTTCACTTGTTCTCAAAAATTTATGCAAAAATAACAACAAAACAAGCCATTTTTTTTCAAGCAAACAAAAAATCAAAACCATTTTTATAAAAGCATAACAAGGAAATCATTGATTGCATTTGTGTGAAACTGAGAAATGTGCATTGACAAACATACACATACGTGTAAAGTTTTTGACAGATTAAATAAAATCCAACATTTTCTCCCTTTTCTCCTTGACTCTCCACCCAAGTAGCCATGCTAAACGGAATCAGAATTGACTCAAGTCAAAAGCAAGAAGAAAAGAGAGAGAGAGAGAGAGGGTGTCGTCATACGTTGAACATAAAATAAAATAACCATATCAATATCAATTTCTTAATCATTGAGCAAAAACCAGCTGGCTTGGCTGACTGACTGCTAAACCAAGTGTAAGAAGAAAAGTATCATCATGATCACATCACCATCATCATCATAATAATAATAATAATAATAGTCGAACAGCCTGACTGACTTTTCTCTCAGTGTACTACTACTTGAGGCGTGTTACAACATACTTTCACTTACATGCGTTATATATTTATATCCAAAACTATCCACCCGGAAAAAATGGACTGTGAGCTTCAAACAGGAGGAGAGCCGTTACAACAACTACGAAGAGGGCACATCATCGCCAACAACAAGGAACAGGCAACCAACAAACGTAGTAGTAGTATTCTTATTGCAGCAGCAGCAGCAAGTAGTACATATTACCACCACCACTGCTACCCTTCCAGTACTACTACTACTACTTGGACAAGTGGTTCCTTTCCTATTTCTCCAGCCGTCTAACTTACAAGCAGCAACGTGCGGAGAGGAAGAAGAAGAAGGCTATCCAATAACTCGTCACTCACCACCATCACCATATCCGAAACAAGTTGAAGCATAACAACATGAGCATGTGATTGCCTTCTTTTTAGAAGAAAGAGAAGAAGAAGAAGAAGAGAGCAATTCCTTCACTTTTCTACGTACCATGAATGTACATGAAGCGTAATATTGCTCTCTAATATTATTACTTTCTACTCTCTAAACCATTTTCTTCTCCTTGGTCGGCTTCCACCATCACCAGCTCTACAACAACTACTACCAGTACTACTGCTCATATCATATCACTCTCTTTCTCAAATAATATTAATAATAATACCAAGAGTCAGTAGAAAAACGGGAAGAAGACAAGTTATACAAAAACTTGGATTTGATATTACGGTGGTAAAAACGGAGAAAACCAGCAAGAGGTCCTCTATTTTCCTTACAAGTCTACATACTACTACGGCTACTACTACTACACTACTACTTGTAGTACTTACAAGGATTATATTACATCATATTATACACCTACTTACCAAAAAAGAAACTCTCTCCGGTTTTTTTCCCTTTTTTGATATGCACCATTATTGAATGTCCTCACTTTTATCCATTATGGACCCGCAACATGTGGCAAATATAGTTTTTACAACTTTCTCAATGTCTTCTTTCTTCGTCAAAAAAGGAAAAGAAGAAACGATTTATGCATCGATATAATAAAGTACCTACTACTTACATGCACACCACCCCACACAAAAAAATATATATACCGACTCTGAATATTTCTGAGTAATATGTGCTTTTTTACCCTGATACTCAATAATATTTCAGAATTCATATTAGTAAAACAGTAAAAACTCTCGAAAAAAAACTCTTCCAAAATATATATCGGATTGTGAATAATAAGAAGAAGTGAAAAAAACGAAAAAAAAACAGAAGGCTTTCCTTTTGGTCCATTTACTTTAATAATATGTGGTGTCTTTTCCCAGTGAAAGAAAAAAGTGTTTGTGACTGTGAGATATATTTTTTGTTACACAATGAACAGTGGTGAAAGCGGTTTGGTATGGTGGTGGTTTTTTCCCATGTATGTCAAGTCAGGGGTAGTTTTTTAAAAGAAAAAGGCGAGAAAAGTAAAAACTTTTTTGTACTCTTAAAAATCGTCTGGTCTTGCCTACTTTTTTTCTTCTCTCTCCCAACAACGTCCCGTCTGCGTATACGTATGTATTTCACGTACCTTTAAAAAAATATATATCCGGAACCATTCTGAACAACGAACAACGAACAACATTGTAGTAAAAAAAAAAGAAAACAAGCAGAACAACGCACACACAATCCTCCTGTGCTGCTGTTGCTGCTGTTGTTGTTGTTACAATTGTTATTGTATACTTTGTTACGCCACTTACACACATATATTCCTCCCCTGAGAATTTTTTGAGAGGAAAACGAGCCGAAAAAAAAATAAAGACGTATTTTTCTGCAAACAAAAACGGATTTTATTTGATTGTTAGTGGGAAAAAAGGAATGGGTGTTTGTGTGTACTTACTTACACATGTGTGTGCTTTAATTTTATTTACGTGACTACTTTAATAAAAGTAATAATAAAAATAAACTGAATGATAGTTGCCGACAAACATAAGAATGAACTCTTTTGGTTTTTTATTCTATATAAAAACACAATAATAATAATTGTTTCCTGTGGTTGAAAAAAAGAAGTGAAAAAAAAGAGATTCACCACTTGTTTGTGTGGGTGCGTGTGATCATGTACTAACCCCCAAAAAATACGACGTGACGTTTTGGTTAAAGTCATATTTGAACTACTTGTTTGTCCGATTATGGAATGGTTATGTTATGGGACGAGTCATGGAGTAAAAGCAATAACCATATAATAAAACCCAAAAGGGGGAACTGATAACAAGGCTATATGGTAGTAGATGTGTGTTTAAAGCAGTGTGTTTCGTTTATATACAATATATAATAATAATAATAGATATACAAGAAACGTGATAGTCTGGTGTGGTGGTATAGAGCAGTAAACTCTCTCCTCTTCTTCTTCTTCTTCTTTTCAGAGTGATTTATTAGGTTTTTGGCAAGTGGTGAAAGTGCAAGTAACTTCCAAGTAAACTGGTAACCAGCAAAAAGGGAGGAAAAAAAGACGAAGAATAAGAAGAAGAATGTAACCAGAAAAAGAAAGAAATATTGTTATGCATGTTTTCTCTTCGTCTTGCTGCTTGTCTTCGTCTCTCTTCTTGTTTCCTACAATGGAATGTTGCTGCTGCTTCTGCTGCTGTTGCTGTTGATGCTGCACTACATAAAGAAGACCACAGAAGAGGAAGTACACGATTTCGATTTGCACACAAAAGCATTCGATAAAACATTGCTAAATAATAGAGAGAGAAAAACATTGCTTGTCTTGTTGTTCGCCTTGTAACTTTTGTTTCCCTTTCCACAAAATACAATAGCACCTACACACACACACACAACAGACCATTTTTTTATCAGCTAACTAGAAAAGGAGCAGCCAAGAAGCAAAAATCATCCCCTTTTCGCAACTAACCCCATATACATACATACATTGCAAGTACAATGACAGTATAAACTTTATACCTGTTTTTATACATGTACCCATGTTTTGAATGCATTCTTGTCGCTCTATTGCAAGAACTTTGATTTAAATTCAGCAAAAGTTATAAAAAAAATAAAAAATATACATATGGAAGGTTGGATGACAGAGACACATGTACAAAAATAGAAGAAGAAAAAAAGTTGCTCGTGTGTTTCTTATTCCCTTGTCAAGAATTTCCCGGAAAGTTGTGAGACAGATGGTCTCCTGCAGTTTTAGCTGTGCCAAACACTGCATGCATATATGAATGTAGTACTTATTAGCTTACTGAAACATTCTTTATAAAAAAAGGTACCGGAAGAAGAAGAAGAAAAAAAGAAGGAAAAAGTAAAATACTTGTAGTAAAACCCCTTCTTGTGTCTTAACCCTTTTAAAATTAACAAGAGTGCTGATGATAACTCTGCATTAAGACAATATACAATAGTTAAATAAAATGACGTTATATATACAACTGCGTGCGTATATTTAAGATTATAGGAAATTACTTATGGTTCAAGTTAAATATATAAAATCTAATATTTGTGTATACATATCTTACACTTAAAAATATTCCTCTATCCCTCCATATTTATATAAATCTCGAAGAAAAAAAAAGAAGAAGAAAAAAAAATAGAAGGAGACGAAGAAAAAAAATTAAATAGAAAAGAAAGGGTAAAAACGTCAATCAACCCGAAAAAAAAGTCATCAGTAGACGTCAATCATTTCTCTTCCTTTCCTACGAAGACGACCACGATGATTGACAGAGTGTCCCCTTGTTGGACAAGAAATGTGATCGCTGGTCACACAGCAAATAACGGGAATCCTGTTAATGGTAGCAGTAGTACTTCTTGTAGTGCAAGCAACATCTCATCATCTTCTGGCGGAGGTCATCATAATGGCTTAAGTCAACAACAAATGGTGAATAATAATACGAGCAGCCCAGGTTCCTCATCTGTACTCACAATGGAAAGCATAGACTCTCTGGAAGGTTTTGATACTGCAACAGAGTCAGGTTTCATTGCCAGTCGACCTTGCATGGCTGAAATAATGGGGAGCGTTCCCGTTGTTCCCAATGGAGGCAACTCTGTTCCTGGCTCCGCTGCTGGATGCATGAATGGAGGAAATGGGGCCAACATTGGTGGTCAGCTTAGCCCGAGCACTGGTGGACATTTGACCCCGCTAACGATGAACCAGTCAACCCTTGCCCTTACCGCAATGCATCCTCACATGAGTCCAAGCCATCAAGATCCGTCTACACCTCCACTCTACTGCAGCAACCCTGCTGGACCTCCGCAACTTTCGTCGGCTCCCAACCCATCCAATATCAGTCCAAGTATGTACATATACCTATATGTATCTTTAACCTTTTCAATATGTCACGCATAATAACCTGCTCACAGTGAAATTCTATCGTATTTTACATTTATGAAGCATTTATGCATGTATGCAAGCACTGATTTTAAATTCCCCCTTTTTTGGATTTTTCTACAGAGTATCCGTGGATGAAAGAGAAAAAGACATCCAGGAAAAACAGTCATCAAGGTAAGAGTAAGTAACGTTTCAATTTTTTTCCTCTCTTCCCTAATTATTATCAATAATTATCAATTATAATGCATTATTACAATTATTGCATATTGTTGTGGTATTGGATTATGCGTACATAGCGAATATTCATAGTCGGGCTTGTTATCATCGTCAGACATGCTAAATTGACTATTAATTTTGTGGCCAAAATGCTCTCGACTCAATTTCTAGATGGTATGGGCATGATAGCAAAAATATTGATTGAGTGATGAAGGAAGCAAGAAATCATTTGCTCTTGTTGTGTGTACACTCCCATCAATGCAGTATCAATGCACACACACACACACACGCCACAGACTACGCACACTGAATATTTTATTAATATATCATCGCATGCGATATGTGCATGCACTTTGATCAATAAATTGTATCACAAATTACACACATATCATATACCATACTTGTCCTTTTGTTAATGCTTTTATGTATGTAACATGAAGTGCAGGAGATAGATAAGTACATTTATGATGTATGTATGTGTAATAATGTGTATACATTTACAAGCTTTTGTATATACAATAGTGCATATATCCATTTTTTAGTGATGATAGAAAAAGTGTTGAATCATGATCATGACACGCATCTTTTCTCTTTATCAAACACAATCATTATCATCATCATCATCATCTCTTTCGTTTAGGAAAATACTCATTCAAAAAAAAGCACACACTACAAAAGAGAAAAGCTTTATACTCATCTTTTATTTCATTTCACATTTGGTTTTTTTACGCACACATCCCCTTTTATAATTCTTTCCTATAAGTTGTGAATGAGCGTTCTTATGTTGTAAAAATCCATGAAATTATATAATAATATTGTTTTGCATTTGGTTTGGTTTCAATATTTTTTTACTGATCATACCGCGATAGAATGTTTTTTAGTTCGTATAAAATTGTATGTATAGTATAGTTTTTTTTAAATTCGTGTTATGTTTTAGTCTACAATAAACACACTGTGACGAATGAATGCAATGTGCATGGGAGCATGCCTGCTGACTACAGAAGTGAGTTGCGGGCTCATTTTTTTTATTTTGTTTTTTGATATCATCATCATGATATCATATCATATCATAAATGATGAACAAAAGGATCATATTAATCGCGTTCAGAAATGCATGCGTTTTTTAAAACTTGACAATTCATCATCTTTCGACTTGCATACACATACTGTACATGCACATAATTACAAATTACAATTACACACACACATACATAGTTGGTTTGTCTCGTATCTTTTTAAATTGCATGGCACTGCTATTACAATAATTATTTGACTTGAAGGCAAAGGGGTAGAATGATGCAATTGCAACGTGTGTATAAAATGCCACAAATATTTTCCACTTCTCGTTGTGAATAAATAGAATGTGCATACACGTTTCAAAATGTGGATGGTTTCACAAATTCTATCCAATTTTGGGTTACTTCAGATGTAATGTGACGACTTTTAATCCGTAGATAGGATTACTACACATTGCGTATTACGCCAAAAAAAATTTTTTTTCTACAATAAGCTGCTATATATCAGTGGTGTATAATGTTACACAAATCATTATGTAACTTTTACCGTAGCTAAACGCGGCATAGGTATAAATTGTACATAACCACCACTTCGTTAAGAGCCAAATAACAAACTTGCTGTGAAATATCAAACTTTCTGCAAAGTATGCGACTCAGTACGTACAATTCGTACATATTATGGATAAGTCCACATGAGCTTGAATTGGTGGTTTAGGTTGAGGTTGACGCCATCTCAAAACGTTTTGAAAAGACTTGATATCCAAAATCAGATCAGGTAATACACTTTGAAGCGAATTTTAAAAGATCATAAAATGAAATCCTCAACACCTTCGGATATCCCCATGGACGAAATATTTTATTTACAATAATTTTTGCGTTTATACTTTTAATTTTGTCTCTGTTTTAAAATTGCACGTCTCCAAATAAAGTTTACAGTATAAAATTCCTTAATTC
>JAHZNC010004628.1:0-11966 GCA_027744095.1 Zhuqinia jingwanae | reverse complement strand
AACTTTAGACGTCAGTGTGAATTACATAGGTACTTGAAGATTGAAATCACATTCACTGTTTAAACATACAACTTTGAGAAATTGAGTGAGTGAGCTGCATGGTGATAGATCATAAATATATGTATATGTACAGTTACTTGGCTCCCTGTTCCATCCATTACAGCGACATAGATTTTCTTCACACACACACACACACACACACTCACACACTATTTCTTTTTCTTTTCATCATATAATCAAAGCCCCCTAATGAAAAGCTTTTATGTCCTTCCAGACATAACTTATAAAAAACTTCATTCCGTTCTCTCTCTCTCTTGAAGAAAAAGAAAGTTTTCGTTATTCTTTCATTCTTTGTCTAATCCCTGGCTCTCATGGCGTGAAAGCATTTATTCTTGTACATATTCAAGTCTAAGTCTACAGAATTATTAACTGATACATATTATATATTTATATAGGTACATAATATACATACATTTTATACATGTTGCATAAACGATAGCACCGTGTGTTTGTTCAGACAACAATCAACGAACCGTCACCCATTATATAACACATAGGCATGTACTTATGTTGTATGTATGTACTACCTATGTAGGTATCCTATACACCATTCTGATCCCAAGATATAGACACCATATACAAAATGCATTTTGCAAAGGCTACAGCCAGAGTTCATACATATATATATTTTACACGCTTTATTTTAACTGACCTAGAAACGTGTAAGTAATCCATTTAGCAGATGCATTTGTGCTGGTTCCATCCATCTTACTCAACTCCCTCAGTTTTTATCTCCTTTCCTTTTTTCTCCTTCCCACTTTTCCCCAAACTTATGTAAGTTCCTGTGTCTGTGCTATGCTAGTGTACTGTGTAGTGTAGTTCGCTAGTAAATACCATAAAAAGTGTCTTTCCCGTTGTGTAAAACATTTTTTCCCTCCTTTTTTCATATCATCCTTCTATCTTCGATACACAACCAGGCATATCATATAATGCATACGGCATACATACCATACATACATGGTCTAGCATGAAATAAGTAAATGTACTATACTAGCATTAGTATGCAGTGTTCTGTGAAGAAGTGCGACTTATTTTTTTGGTTCTTTTTCTGATGACGGCTCTCATGCTGGTTCTCCTGCGGATCGTTGAAAAGGAACTTTCTCTCAAAATCTGTTCTTTCCTTCGCCAATAATTGAGAACTTCTTACACACACACACAACGATATGAGCAAAACTTATTCTACTTCGCAAATCGCTTGATTCCATTTCCTTCATTTTTTCCATTTGGAAAGATGAAATGTACCGAATTCCGAAGAGAATATGTGAAAGACTCACAACTTCTATTAAAGTGGAAACGTACCACAGAAATGGCAAAAAGATGCGTTTTCTCCACCCAGTTGAGTCACTTCATCTCAACTGCAACTATTTTTCCTTTCCACTCTATTTTTTGAGCCGTCTCTCTACTACCACTACTATATAAATACCGCTATTTTATTATCATCCAAGGGATTTATGAAGTTTATTACTGAATGAATGAAACAAACTATCGAAAAAGAATGAGCGGAGCTTTATTCGTAGACAATTTGCTTATATAACTTGCCCTGCATTGATTCTGAACACACAAAAGTTGAACGCAAACTCGATTGAATATACAGAAAGAACTGTTGTGTGTGATGATGATGATCATCATCATCAACTTGAAATATAGGAGAGGTATCTAGAGAATTTATACAAATCGAGTTTTCATCGAGAATCAGTATAAAGTAGAATATTTAGAAAAAGAAGCGATATCTTTGTAAAATATGGGTCCACAAAATGCGATGAAATGAGTCAGTGCTTTTGCATACACTCGAAATTACTTAAAGTCGAGCCGATATTAATATTGCTTGCATTGAAGTTTTGTTATTGGACTCACTCAGTTAACATTTTTTGGAAGGGCACACCGAGCACACATGAACTTTTATGAATAAATAAATAAACAAGTTAAGTCAGTCGAAGTTTGTTTGTATACATGCATGTGTTACATTTATAGTTGGTTACTTATCACATGAAACTATTTGACTACTATATACTAGAAATGCATTTATAAAATATATATTATATTAATAATAGTACTATAACTTCATTTCTTATAACCCGGATAAATTCAGTTTGAATCAAAAAAATTTTTTCCTTATACTAATGCATTACGTACATATACACATATTGATGTTATATACATACATACATACATACATACATACACATATATATGCTGATCAAAAAACAAAGTAGTTTCAAACATGATGAAAATGATTTCGTTTCTCACTAGAAATTATGAATTAAATTACTTTCATGGGAGTAAAAGTATAGAATGTGCATATTTACAATAACATTTATACCATATTATAGTTCAATATGATATTATCAGCATATTATTTTGACTTGAGCATATAGAAAACGTTTCCACGTCTAACAAAATATAAAAACGTGAAGCAATTTCAGTAGGCAGATACGTAAGTAAAATTCGCATTCCTGTTTTCAACTTTTGAAATTAATGATCGTTTTGGTTTTAAAAGAAATCGATCAAACCCGTTAGTGTTCATACTTATCGTTTGTTGAAATCATACTTTTTCTCTGATGGCTAAAAAATTGTTCAGATATCCGAATAGACAGACTGACAGGTTGTTCTCATAAAGTGCCTTACTGAACTTCAAAATGAGCAAATAACCTTTCTCTCTCTCTCTCCGATGAATAGATTATTTGGGAAATAAAAATGAAATTGACATGGTAAAGCGAGCAAATGAAATAGATTTGTAGAAATGCATAAGCCAGGAATAAATTCAAGATTCTCCTTAATCAAGTGGTACTTACTTCTGCTCATCGATCGGCACATCAGACGCAGCATCGAAAGGAATTATATTCGCATTTGTGCTGGCAGCCTCTTCTCCCATCTCACCATCCGGTAATTCGCTTGATAAAAGAGCCAAAGAGATTTCTCCGGAAGCTTTATCCCATGCCTCTTCCAACTCAGACGAGCTCATTGTGGCTGCCAGTGACGCTCCTTTTCGAGCTTTCTTCTTTTTTTTGGACTCTGCAAAAGGGCAAATAAAAGGTACTCTTATCTAACATTTCATGTAATAATTTTCACCACTGTATTATCCGCGTATTGTGTACTTTCATCTTTTAAGCAAACTTTTACTTTTTTCTACCACTCTTTACTTTTCTCTCTACAAAAAAATGCAAACAAATAGGAAAGTACTATTGGATGACGACATTCGACCGTCGACCTCGTCTTTCATGAGTGGAAAATGTTTGGCTACATTTGCCAAGAAATCTTACTCCATGTGCAATTGTGAGTGGGTGCCTATCCCAGAAAAGGTCAAGCAAGGTTATTAAACTGAAGGGAACTAATGGCATATTATACAACATAACATCTGCAACGTCTTCATCTTTAATCTCACTAATCCTATTATTACCTTCGTTTATTGTGTCTGTTTTGTCATAATAATAATAATGATATCCTACACCAAAACAAAACACATTTGTAATGGTTGCAATTTCGACACATCATTTGATCACTTTACTAGTAAAATACAGCATTCCGATTCCACTCCCGTAATAAACTCTTAGTGAGATTGGCACCTCATCATCTATTTCTTGGTATCTGAATCAACAACGCCACTGCGAAAATATACTAGGATTTTTTCTTCTGCTATTGTATCTTCTGATAGTAAAAATATCTAAGAAGAAACGACAAAGGTTTTCTTTTCTATGTTGTATTCAGTGCAATATAAAAATTCTACGGTGATATATTCGAAACATTTAGATCACGTCTATCTCCAACAGCAAGAGATTTCAAATGTACATTACTACACATTGAACTGGATCCGTCGACATGTACATCGACGCAACGTGTTCGAGATCACATCAACATCAAAAACGTTATAGCATTCTGCATTCTAGATAAGAAGACAGTCTAGATACTAAAAAAGGTACGTTTCTTCTTATGTTCTGTCAATCTTATTTCAAAATCGTACGACGACGGAAATTTCTGAAAACATCAGTAGTATGTGCTTCGAAAGTCAATGTTGTAAGCAGAACAGCATTTCAACTTCTTGGGTGCGGTTCCTTCCATTTAAATGTATATATTTTCTAGTTTTATTGCCAGCAGCCAGATATTTTATACAACAAAGAAAAGAGAAGGAAAGAAGATGCTGTAAAAAGATATTTGACATTGTTATACTAATATGCATACCTACCTACTTTTCTTACGTAAATGAAAATTTCAACATTCCAAACAACAAAAAACTAAACGAAGTAGCGAAAGCAAGGGGCATTAAATTTTATTGATAACTTTAGTCGGATCAAGTATGAAAAATGAACCACAAAATTCCATCTCATTTTCAAGATATTAACTCACAAAGTGACGCCACTATCATTTAAATAAGTCAACTTTATGATCTGATTATAATATTGAACGTTCATGTAGAGGAAGTGAATGAGACTTCTGTAGGGTACAGGCATGGATACATTCAGGGTGCTAGTAAGTGTACTTCAGCATTACACTTTCATATTTTTAAGCATATTTTACTGAAGTTTAGCAAGGATATGACACCCACCACACTTCATTGGCCACTATGTGATACAAGAAATATTCAAGTGCGTAATAAGGAGGGCATCCTATTGATTGGGAACTTAATAATATGCTTAAGACTCTGAACCTGATTACCAGAAGGTAATCGTTAATTTATTACAAGCAATAAAAAGCGTTTCCCTTCAAACCTTCCCATCCAGCTGCGCCCTTGAAATTGAATGGGCACTTCAAAAAAGCCATTTAGCTATTCAAGAACACATTTTACAACCGCTTCGGCCAACTTTCTTTTACTTTCTCGTTCTCGGAAAAGTCGCGCGTCTTCAGTTTCTTACTACAAGGGATTTCGATATGAGCGAGCAAATAAAATAACATACCTACACGCATTTTCGTGCCCCCGCATACATATGTGTACATATTGAATGCATTATACTGATATCCAAACATCAGAGTGTTTCTTACTACAAGGGATTTCGATATGAGCGAGCAAATAAAATAACATACCTACACGCATTTTCGTGCCCCCGCATACATATGTGTACATATTGAATGCATTATACGTATATCCAAACATCAGAGCTTGAACGACTTCATTGTGCGAGCTTTAAAGGAGATTTTTCTTTCCCCTGAAAAAAATTCCCTCCCTGTCTTCGTTCATACCTTCTTTTCAATATTGTTCCTCTTGGTGATGATGGTGAATAAGGCGAGTATGCATGGCATATAAAAAAAACCTTGCCGCCTTTTCGCCTGTCTTTATTCTTATGTTCTTCTAATCATTTCATTACTCTATAAAGAAAAGAAAAATGTGTGCGAAATGGCAAGTTTCATGACATAATTTACTACTTACAGCCTCTGTGACTTTTTCTTCTTTATATGACAAGAACATGGCACTACAAATAATATACACAGTCAATGTATGCACACAGAAAACTGTTTAAACATGCAGCAGCCAAATACGACGCTTCTATATGTTGCACACATAGTACTACGTACCACATAATATATTATTAGCATGAGCAATAGTAATAGTAGCTGCTACTGCAAGTTCTTTCCTTTTGAAACTCAGCCATAAAACTAGCAAAAAATATTTATGACCATGAGCCAAGTAAAAAGTCACATAACCAGGAAAAGAATACGTTAAAAAATACAAAGTTCTCTCGTCATAAAATGGGAAAAGCTCGGTGAGTGTCAACTTGGAATATCCGTCAGCCTTTATTATACACTCATTCTATAATATCACACTCCCAACAAAAATCATATATACCTACATACCTAACTCTATTATGAAACCAGTACGTTTTTACCATTACACTTAAACATTGTACGCTTCATTTATCTGTGCATTTCTTTAACACACAGTCCTACGCATTTGTTTGAAAATCTTTCCTTCATGCCCCTCTTTATTCTGTCTTTTTTTACTTTAGAAACGGAAAATAGAAGTCAAAAGTCAAGTACACTAAGCCATTGCTGACCCGACAGAAAATTGCTCCATTGTTTACGTCACTCTATTCCATCCCATTATTACATGTGAAAATTACTGTTATTTTTTTCTACTTCACAAGCAATCTAATACACACTAGTACTGCAATTGCGTGGCAGCCTAAAATTTCCCTTTGCCAATTTTTGTGTGCACACTATTTCATACAACACTTTCGTGTTTCTTCCTGAAGTGGCTAGACCGTTGTACTCACAAGTGTATTCCACAACCGGTTCCCTGTAAATCCTGTGAATAGAAGTACACAGTTATGCCGACGCATCTTGTAGAACTGAATTAAATGCTAGATGTATATGAAGGAAACAAAAATGTAGGTACACCAGGCAAGAAACTTTCCATCATCAGAACCAATTCCATTGAAAATGCAATACAAAGGACTTCCTCGTAGTGTAAGTTCTAACGTCTAAAGATTCAAATCCACCATTCCATCATCATGTACATCTTTTCATTTCTATATGATGGTAAGTTTTCTGTTTCAATCAAAACCATATACCATTCCCCTATGCCCGTTGATTGCGCTTGCGCTGCGCTACGAAGAAAGCGCCTGGCTTTGGGCATCATCCCATGGCGAATTCGACACTGAATTTGAATTTGAAAATATATCTGTATACAGTTTGGAAGTGGCAGTCAATCACCCGAGCTCCCTGTAAGAGTACCGTACAACTTGTACGGCACAACGTACAGTATATGTAAACATCCCATCCAAAATAAAGACACAAACTCAACTAAAAGCCTTTTGAAAGCAAAAAAAATGTAGTTTACAATGGAATACCAAATAATACATACATAACGACTGTTGGTAGTGAATTTTCTTTTATTCGTTAATGCTACATGATTGGATCTATGTAGCAAGGCTGCAATTTAATGTCTCCCTTAACTTGATATAAAACACTATACATTTAAGGGTACATGCAAAAACTAGTAGTAGCATTTGTCTTTTGGCCAGTCCATGTGTTCAACAATATTGTAGTACTTTTCTTTCAGTTTCGGTGTCCTATGATCCTGGGTCCTGACTCTGACTTGATAAAAGTGGTTTCTTCCTATTCGCCAAACTAAACCATTCAACTTGGCACAGAACCATTGTGATTGTGAGCACTTAAGCAAAGCAAACGTACGTATGTAACATAAGAAAGCATATGCATAAGCACACACAGATAGAATGTGCATTTCTACTACTTTTGCTATTAAAGTACTTTTCTTTTTGGATGAAGATTCTACTTCCAAAAAAATACTACATCTCATGCACATCACATTCACACTCCATGTAATTTGGCTGACGGAAAAATGGTTTCTCTTTCTCTCTATCACCATCTTCCTTCCTGTACTTCCCCGACCGAAAAAGTATTCTGCTCTTTCAACGAGACGACCAACCAACCATCCAAAAGAAAAGGACCGACTGAAGCTGAAATCACTGGACGAAAATGTTCCTTCCTGCTCCTTTCGTACACAACAACAAGCTTATTTTTTCTCAACCACTAGTAACATTCAGAGAAAGGAACATACGCACGCAACACATAATATATCCCAACATTTCTCTCTCAATTTTCAGCATGCCGATGGCAACATCGTTGTTTTCTTCTCTCCTCCCTCCTCCTTCCTCCCTGCACAGTTACTTCTAATCTAATGTATGTATTATTATTACTGCTTATTGTATTGCAATACAAGGGTGCATTCTGCATCAATATATACCTAAAGTAAAGAATACGGTTAAAAAACTCAATGAGCAATACGAACTGCCTACAGCGGCCATAATATGGCAATAACAAGAGACAAAACATACACTAAATGTAACATAACTCGGAACAAAACAGAAGACAAAAAAGGGGAAGAACGAGTGGTGCTAAGAAAACAATATATCCATACGGATTCATACGCAATACGCACAAGCATTACTTGAAAAAAAAGCGTGTTGGTTGGATTGCATTATATTATAGCATCGTTTGTCGTATCGCCTTTCCAAGCACAGTGAGAGAAGAGGAGTGAAACCCATTTCGTGATTGCTCAAAGATACCTAATATCACGCAGTAAAAAAGTGGAATGGAAAGCAAACTAGTAAAAAACATATTCATATGGTGTGAAAGCATATAGAGATATTCAACGTAACTTGTGTAACGAATACACATAAAGAAGTTGGCATTGGCACACGAACTACGATAAGTACGCACAGGAAAAGAGATGAAACTGAATAGGATAAAAAAAGAACACGGTTGATTTTCCCTTTTCCCTGCACCAAAACATACTTCAGTTTCAGCTTCTTTTCTTATTTTTTATTTCGCCCTCAAATATGTATATAATATATTATTATATAAGACGCCTCCATGCACACTTTCCCTTGCATTAACGCATTGAGGAAACATGGTTGCATTGCAAAGTGGATATCATCATTACAACGCAATTCCTTCTTGCTTTCACCACTGCAATTTCAGTCCCACACGCCGCACCTGCCAGCCACATTGCCACCATAAAAAAATTGTATTATTTCCGCATGTGTATACATACATTACATTATACATATGCATTAACCCTCGCATCACAGCATATTCCATTTCATATGGGACTCTGGGGAAGTCTGATCATAAATGAAACATCATCTGCTGGCTAAGATATTACTTGAGAAAAGGAAGTGCAAACACTGCCACGTGCTCTATCATTTAAGAAAGGAAACTACGATACACATACATAGAACCTTGAAACTACCTTGTGTTGTACCATCATCATCATCATCACACTGACATATACGCCATGAATAATGATGCTAACGATAATTTGAAGCGCAATCTCAGAGTCATTAATGTATTTTATTCACTATTTACGTTAAACATGGAGATGAGTTCCTTGGATGGAACTACCATTTGCTTTACCTTTTGTGGACTTTCTTTTCTTTCCTTTGCATTTTATCATAATTCTTCGGTTTTGGGAGGCGTAATCTTCCAGCATCTTGAGAAAGAGATGATTTGTTTCGATCAAGTCCTTCAAGAACAACCTGAAAGAAAAAATAATGTTTGGTAAAAGTTTTAGTCGTTCATAATTAATGAGTTTGGGATAACATTATCGGTACGAAGAATCGGATTTAGCAGAGATAGACAGAAATGAGTGGTTGAGTGATGATGGTTCATCAAATTCACCTACTTGGATAGTTTGACAGAGTCATATGTACTAAGAAGCCCTAGACACAGCTCCCTGTACTCTGGCAAATAGAACACATTATTTTTAATGGCCCGTGACGACTCCCGTACTGATTCATCCTCATCTATGTTTCATCGTTGTCCTCTACTCGGCCTCGATTTATATTGTCCCTCACAATGGACATCATCGGATTGTACTTTCCATCAAGAAATGCAGCACAAAAGTCTTTCAAAATTATCCGAATTGGAATCGTAGATCGCCTCGTACCCTCTTCCTCATTAATAGGTTTTCTATTCTTTGCAACTTTTTTCCTTTTCTTCAAGGCATCCAGACTCAAATCAGCAACGGATGTAATCGGCTTGTGACAAAGCATATCCTTACCACTTGGTGCTTTCATGTCACGTACAACAAACGTCCCACCAAACCGGGAGTGTCTATTGGGAAGTTTCTGCAGCTGAATACTCTTCAACACAGCTTCTTTCTCTCTCATTCGGATGAGTTCCCTCTCATCCTTTATTTTGTCGTCTTCATTTCTTGCCAACTGGGTCTTTGCTAATTGTTCTCCAGTTTGCTCACGCAGCATCCAAGACATAATTTCTAAAACCAGAACGGAAAACTCCTGGGTAGTATCCGCGGACGCAATGTACAAAAGCAGGTCCACAAAACCAGATAAATGCATAACCATAAGAATCCGGTCGTGTAGAGAAGTGTCATCATCAGCTCGCCTCTCTTCAGCAGGGTCAGCCGGAACATGCAGAATATTTCTGATAAGAATTAGAATTCTTTCAATAGTCAATTTATCTTGCTCCATCCTTTTATCCCATTCCAAATTGAGTAGCTGGCGAAGCTTCTCTGTGAGAGTTTTCCAAACCACTTTGTCCACAAATGCCTCCTTGTATGTACGCAAATGTCCTTCCAATAAGTAATAGTAGTTGAGGTACGTTTTATTCTTGGGAATTTCCTCGTCGTACAGTAGCAGTGCAGGATGAGTTAGATTCACAAGAAGACGCAATGCAACCTCCCAGACCTTCTCATCTTTATGGTAGTGCTTAAAGAGTGGCAATAAATCTCTTCCAACAACTTGTGTCTGACCCAGCAAGCGACGGATATTATGGTCATCATCATCTCGTCGTAAATATAGAATCAAGTCTTTCACACAAACTGAAATAAACAAAACGGGAAAACATAGAATGAAATAATATCCCACAACATTTTGTGACACAACAAAACAATCACTGTCATTATGCAATAGTCTAGTCTTCAATCAATGCTGACCAGTGAGCAAAATGATCCTCTCCCTTGGCTGTAAGTGTATATTGAGAGTGTCGATATATTGCACTACTTATAGCAGGGACTGTAATGATAAGGATATGGGATATCCAACAATGCTATACTTTGGAATTCGTTTTTATTTCAGTTGTATGTACATACATCGAGCATCACAAAGCAATTTCGGTTTATAATGCTCCTGCTTTCATAATTCCCCAAATTCTTTTCTCTACTCGTGCTCACGAGCAGTGATCATGGAAAAATTTTACATTTTACTCCCCCCTTTTGCTTTCTTCCTTTTACGATTCACGTAATACTGCTGATGCATTTACTACGATCACAATATAAATAAAACATTACAAGATTTTCTGCCAGGATTCGGGAGGAGAGTCCATAAAAATACAAAACTCAGGATCGCCCTACTTCATTCAAAGGCTAAGCTAGCAATATATCTTTGCACAAAATCCTGGGTTTACAATTTTCAGTTTGGACCAATAAATTATTTACTTGCGAGCATAAAGAAGTATATATTATATCGAGTGAAGTTCTTAAATCAATGATAAGAAACAAGAACATATTAAATGAACTTTTAACGAATTTTTGAGCAAACCAATAATAGTGCATAAAATTTACTAAATTGCTGTAATCTTTTAACCTACATTTGCTACCATCAATACATTACCATTGTGGCCTCGTCTATAAAGTAACTACAATTATATCGATTAATCTTTTCTATAAAAAAATAAGCTTTCATACCTTCCCAGTCTGGCTCTGCAATGTATTTTGTATTCTCCGTCAGCAAATCCAATGGATTCGCATGTCTTCAGAATTTCTGCTGTCAGCCTTGACTCCATTGCCAGTGCCATTGTTGAAGATCTCCTGAATTTGCTGTGAATAAATAGTTAAAAATATTTCATTGCATTAAAGATAATTGCATGAATTGATTTTACAACTTAACGATTTTACTAAAATGTTATCAATTATCAATTTTACTTTCTTTGGTTTTTTTACTTTACACAAATAATGTATGCAATGCAACTAATTAAACTGTAATTATCCTTAGTATTAGCTTATGGTTGGCCGTTAATTCATGTTCACAACACTCACAACACAGCCATGAATCAAAAATTTTGTATAAAACATTTCAAACTGCATTCTTTACTTCATGCAGCAGCAGCATAATAAGGGAAGCAGGTATAAAAGGTTTAAAAACAACAACACATGAGTGTATGCACTCTGAAAACAAAAGAAAACATTCTTGTACATTATTAGGAAAATAACAAAAATGATAAACGTCTTTTAAAAGAGACTTCTACCCAAACCATTATTATCTTCTTATGCAACAATAATTTGTTTTGGATGCACACATTTGTTTCCCCTCTGTTTTGTTTGTTTGCCTGGCGAAAGCAGTTTTGCGTTTACTGATTAAATATGACTCTCTTCCTCCCTCAGCATATTTCACAGCGCAAGAAATAATACACACACACATACAACAACAATCTAC
>JAHZNC010004627.1:0-32323 GCA_027744095.1 Zhuqinia jingwanae | reverse complement strand
TTATAATATGTATAAATTGTTTGCCTAGTCGGATGTAAAAAAATGATAATTTTCTAACGGTCAGCTAAATGCTATCTAGACTAATTACTACAAGTTGTTCAGAATGTCAGATTTCGGTTTATGTAAATTGTATGAAAGCAACAAGTTTTCTAGCTGGATTATGAATTTGGTGGTAAGTAAATTGGTAAATTTATTGTACTTAACGATCAGACAAAAGATGATTTAAGACGAGTACATAATAAATTCAGCATATACATATATACATATATATATCATTTCGCTATATTGTATATGGAACGGTTATAGAAAATGTGTACACAAGAAGTGTCAAAAAGGTACATATTGCGAAAATATGATAGTCTCATTTTCTTGGTCACAAAACATTTACTTCCCCAACAAAATTTTCCTGCCTGCTCCCATATTTTGTCCGGCTTGTGTTGCACCTTTGTTGGAACCAGCTTGAAGGCCAATAACAGTTTTTCCGGCTTGGATAACCTCGTCTGAGAATTCACGTTTGTTTTCTTCAGCTGGTCGTGGTCCCAAACATGGTCCAGACCATTCTGAGTGGCGATAAGTCTGAAATTTAATTTACCAGGTTGTCTTATATTCAGTTACGAATTGTTTTGACATGGAATCATGGAAAGGATGTTTTTCAAAACTTACGGTACGTCCCAGAGCGAAAAGGCAATTAGTGACTACCGCGATATCTTTCTTTTCATAGAGATCAATGGTCTGGAACAGGTCAATCTTTGGTACTCCGTAGCTCTCAATGGCTTTGAGAAAGCTGCAAATCAATTGCAAGAAGTTCGTCAGCTCATATACTTAAAATTAATTGCAAAAATTCCTTTTCCCGAATGATAATAACTATTATGGATATGGTACTTACTTAGCATCTGTTTAAAAATATATATCAAATTATCATTACTGCACGTGTTTAAAATGGTGAAATAACTATACAAATATACCCTGCCCTATTTTTAAATTAAATCTCTTACCTTAGCACGAACTTGCCTTTCCAAAGCCATTTTTGCGAAAGTTTGTGAAAATACACTTCTTTGTTGCTGACTTTATCTCAATTTCACTCCGTCCGTAAATGAAACAAGTTTGTTCTTTAGCTTCGGATTCGAGTGGTTCCTTTAACGCTGGCTTCTTCAGACTGTGATTTGAGTGACCACGGGCAATTCATTTATATATGTATTCGAGGGGCCAATGTAAACCTAATTTTCAGAACATTTTAGCAAGCTATACATTCATAATAACGCACCAAGTTTTTGTGCATGTACTTAATCCACTCGCCTCCGCAGTTTTTCCGAACACTTCTAGTAGAAAATTCCCAACACCTAACCCAAACACCCACACTTTTGTGCGTTGAGTCAGCAAAAATGTCTAAAATTATCATACGGGTTGCGTATATACATTCATAGCATCATGATCAATATGCAAATATGAGGCCATTAAGATATTATGCCGTGCTCAAATATATACATAGGTGCATGTAATTTCCATTTTATTGCTGCAACTTTCAACCTATATAGAACTCCTATTTTTGAATTCCTTAACGATTTATAACAACGAGTAATGCGGTCGATGTTTTTTGTGTAGATAAATTTCTCGGAATGCTCGATTGTGATTTTAGTAACTGAACTTGAAAAAATGTGTAACGCTCCACTTTCCCTTTAAAGAGGAGTAAATATTGGACATTTATTGTTCTGTGCTGTCTATGTATATACCCACATCAAAACATTTTGGAATGTATATACAATAAGCATGTTCTGTCGTTTTTCGTAAGCTGTAAACACGTTATAAAAAGTGTGTTATTCTTTCAATATCTTTTCCACTCAAGAAGTAGTGGGATTGAAACATTTTACTTTCTCTTGACATTACTACATGCAGTTTAGGACTTTATGAGATTTGAGAGTCCATCCATAATTTAAAGATGATGATGATATTTCCCTTGAACCGATTTCTTGTAGGCACATATAAGCGCTGTTCATGTTCAAATTTGGAAATTACAAAGATTGATTTTTGAAGTGTGCTAGTTGCCACATAAAATCTCCGAGTACAGACAAAGTATGAATATGTGAATGTACCAATGGGATTCACGCCAAAAGCATACCTATATTGTAGTAGTAGTAGCCACACATGCTTGAAAATGCACATGTGCGAGTTTTTATCGTATATACATACCAACAACCTTTTGTGCGAAAATTGCGTACAAATTCAATTAATGATAAAATACGAACTACGAACATTAATTCGTATGTTAACACTTTATAAAAAACATTAATACTGTATGTGGCTAATTCTCTGCACCCGAAGACTGACAGATAATTTTATATCTGTGGCGAGATTTGGCCCTGCCATTGCTTTTGCAAAAAAGTGTAATGCCATGGTATTTTAAGGTTCTAGTTAGAATACTTATGAAATGTTTATTCTTCATGATTCCTAATAGAACCTTGGGTATTATATTGACAATTGGAAGAAACTTTCCTTTGTTTAGTGTTTGACAAACAAAGTACATTAATTTGCAAATTTTCGTAAAGTTTGTTTTCTTTTGGCATATTTGCACCCTCCCCCCTAATTTGTCCAATTTCAAAACAAAATCCAAACAAATATTTGCAAATTCACATCGTCGCACATGTGCATATCGGACATTTCTTTGTAGGAAGTAAGTATTATTGATATTTTCACGGTGATAAAAAGTGGGAATAAATGTCAAATTACCAGCTTACTCCCACATGGAATTGAAACGACAACTCACTTGACATATACTACTGTAAAAGCCAATGCAATGGGAAAAATAATAACTGACAGCTTTGAAGATGAAAATCAGTTTATCAATTGGCAACAGATGCGCTTCGTTTTACAAAACCGTTTTAAAATACCTACGCATTTTTGGGGGTACGTAGTACGTACGATTAATCGTCATACAGTATTCAAGGTATAATTCTTTAAAAAATCAGGGTAGTTAGCAACAAGGGCAGCATGACAGAAGATTCATTGATTCCAATACAGACTATAAAAGATTTTTCATTTTTTTATTATAATTTTATTAAAATTACATAATGACATACATTACTACTACTACGCGTACTACTTTCGTTACGATCAGATTTACCAATTTAAATATGGTCAGTGATACAGTGATCCTATTTATTTTGCAGTCTACGAAATGAAAGGAGTTCCTTCATTTCATTTGGAGGTCTTTTATGTTTAATCAATGAAAGACAAGAGGTTTTTTGTCAGGAAAGAAATCTTTCAACGTTATTACTGAAATTTGGAATGTGAATACAAAGATGATTATTGGCAAAACGAGGAACGGAAAAAGTACTTTTGGACTGTTAAAGATTATATGGCTCCATATCTATCCATTCTGTTGATCTATATAATATGTTTGATGATGCATAATTTGTTCATCGTACATGATTTACAACTATATATGTACAATAATAATATACATTATTGTGACTCCACTCCGGAGTCTGTTACAACTTTAGTTATGCCGGAAATTGAAAATTCGAGGTAGCTCTTTGGAGCAAGCTTTGTTGATTCAAAAGATCACGATATGAAAAAATGAAATTCAAAGGCGATGTCAATGTCATTTTTTCAAGATTTTTTTTCTTCAATTTATTTTTAAAAAACAAGCACTAAATTTTAATGATACCCATAACAAATATAAATTCCGGTTAGACTTGTGGGGATTACAAGTTCGCCAGCACCAAGTTTACCCTTGCTCTCTAAAGTTTATGACGGCACCATTCATGATATTATTACATAGCCATCGATTCAGACCTTTACTGTGATATAAATCTTTAAACATCATGTACGTGGTTTCTGCCAAATCGCATGAATAAACTCGTTTATTGGGAATTATAACTCTTCGAGATGAATATACAGTATGTATATGATGATATACATATGTGCATGTATGTTATATGTAAAAAGCAAAAAAAAACAATTTAAAAAAGGAAAAGACTCTACGACTTTACTTTACGACTCAGTCTTTTCAATCTGATGTAACCGTTTTATTAAAGCCGTTCAGAAATGTGATATTCAATGAAACAGATGTACCTTGTCTTCTTTAGCAATTTGCCGATTCAAAACCCAAATTCAAATTTTCAAGTCGGTATCTCTGTATTACACGTTACATTGTGCGTTGTAATCATCATCAAATTTATGTAAGATTCTGTGGTTTCTAGTTTCTAGGTCTGTATACGAACTCATTCGCGAACGGATTATTGAAAATTTCACGCTCAAATTTATAATCTTCAAGCACCCAAAACTTTTGTGATTTATGATTGGTGGTGCGTGTTTTGACGTATGAAGGCCATATTGTGCATGGGCCAGGATAGGCTCACGTTATGGTTATATGAACAGTCGCGTTGTAAAATTTTACATGAGGCTACAAAAGAGAGAATTTTGTAATAGTTATATTCAAATTCTTAGTCATATTTTTACCATCGAACCAAAATAATATTTATTTTACTTTTAAAAACACATCAATGCATGTTTACAGAAGTCCACGCGTTAGTCCTTTTTTTAGAGTTTCAGAGAAGTTGACGAGTTATCAGTTGAATTAAAAACAAACCATCTGCATATCCTGTGCACACCATGCAAGCTTGGATACATAAAATATAACATAATACATCTGTATGGAAAAGGAATCTGCTCGGCTCTGATAACAAATATTTAGTTAACCTCTAAATATACCCATATTGTGTGACATAAACTTGCGTATTACTATATAACCGTCTGGAAAAAGGAATAATTTTTTATGATTCATCGTCATGGTACAAAGATTACATTTTTAAGTAAAGTACCTATATTTTTAGTATTTTGTCACATTTATAAATACTGTATGTTTGTGTTTAAAGTATTTGGAGAAAAAATATCTCAAAAAAGAATGCCTAAAAATGTTTAGTTTTTTTCCAAGCATATTTAATACAAAAAACAACCATTACATGAACAATTCCCATATACTTTTTGTCTATACAGCTTAGATCATGATTGTGCAATGAAAGCTTATAAAAATACTACACGAAAAGACTTTCACGCTTTTCCCACACAGTTGTTCATACACACCAAAAGATGTAAATGTAAAAGCATAAATATAGGTATTTCCAGCACACAAAAATCAACTCGATAGTCGGTCTAGCCAACAAATCCTATCCAAAGTCATGCAATCTTCCAATCTTTTGAGAAAGCAAGAAATCTCGTACATGCATGGAAAAGAGCATGCAATGTATTTTGTGTGTTATTCCTGGAAAGTGAGGGTTTCATTTACACATGGTCGCGACTTCCTGTTCCTACTAACTTCTACGTCTACCATTACTACCACCGCAATCCTGACTACATACAGCCTCGTGTTTGGATTCGGTGTCACTTGCCCCTTTTGGAGCACACACCCACCTGCATTAATATTGCAACTGCTGGAGTACCTCCTTTGGCGATTTTCATCGATTTCTTTTTTCTTTTGATGCGCTGTTTTATGCCTCCCTCATTATACATACATACTTTCTACCTTTTCAGAAGAGAAAAAATTTAAGCGAGTGTAAACTCGAGTCGTGATTTTTACATTGCACCATGTGGAAATTGGGAATTCTTTATTTTTATTACACTTATCCAAGATTCCGTAGGTATTCGATTCTGACTTGACCAAAACTTCTACTTTCACTGCGTAATATTTTGTAGAACTTAGTCCCGCCCTTAATTAATCCCTCTCTGTGCAGCATTTAATAACTTTGATATTAAAATGTGAAAAAAATGTTCGCTAGTGTGCTAGTGTGCGATTACTATCAGTCAACTTTCTCCAAAAGGCAAGGGTAACTAGGGTAAGTGAACCAAGTAATACACAATACTAGTAAAATATCATTTTCTGTTCCAACCTTTGCTACTATGGAAAAATTATTATTATTATTATTACATTGATCATTTAAATATATTTACATGTTCACTTATATATGTGCCAATTCTGCAGGGTACCCATGTAAATATTTGGTATGGGAATTCAAATGTGGACATGTTTATTTCAATGAGACGAATGCGTGCCAGATTATCTGTAATTCAAGGAAAGGGGAAACTTGTTATAACATTTGTGCTGGTCACATTGTCTATACTGGTAGCCGACTACTGTCTGGGAATCATTTCAATTGTACTGGAGAAAGATTTTGAAACCGACTTTTCTTATCCTTTGGATATCGAAAACTTTCCAGCCCTCATTGAAAATTTTAGAAATGGCGAGGCAGTTGACTATAAGCCTATTAATAAGCTATATACTAAACCAAGATTCTTGGAGAAAGCAGATTCCTCATGCGATGACTTTCAGCTGATGATAATACTCGTAAAGTCTGCACCATCAAATATCAAGAAACGTAATGCAATTCGATCAACATGGGGAAATCCCCAATATCTCAAAAACATTTCCAATTTCATCCGATCTAAAAAGACGACAACTAACAGCAATAGCAAGAAAAATATTCTTCCAAGACTTAAAACTCGTGAGCCAAAAACATTTTTCAAGCTGGTCTTCCTTGTCGGGCTTATTCCAAACCAGGGGAATGATAATCTCCAAAAGATAGTTTTGCAGGGGAATAGTGAAACTGAAGCTCAAGTAAATAATGTAGACAAGTTAAAAGACACCTTCAAAACTCATACTGCTGGAATACAACAACAACTAGAGGAAGACATTGAGAAAGAAAGTGCTCTGTACAAGGATATCGTGCGAATAGATGCAGTAGACTCGTATATAAATAACACGTTCAAAACTATGATGGCAATTCGATTTTTAGAGGAAATTTGTACTGATTACGAGTATGCACTTCTAGTTGACGATGACATGTACATTTCTATTAAAAACTTACTCACATTCTTGGAAAGCCCAGCTACATATCCAGATGGTGAAGCCGAGACTTCCGGCTCGGAAACAATCGGACAAATAGTAGATGCAAACAGACTCTTTGCGGGAAAGGTCATTTTCAACAAGCCGATTAGACAGAGAATCGGTAAGAATATTTTCCAGTGCAATACATATGTCTATGCTTAATTGTGTGTTAGAGAACAAGTATTGTTAAGAATATAGGTATCCATTATTATTTTTGTCGCCTGAAAATTTGTTAATGATTAATAGGGTCTTCTTCAAAATGGCATTTGTCGTTGGAGGAATACCCATATAACTATTTTCCAAGATACCTGCCAGCAGGTGCAATAGTTATGTCCAAACAGGTTGTGGAAGACTTTTACTATGCTTCATACTTCACAAAACACTTCCGATTTGACGATGTATTCCTGGGAATAATGGCACACAAGATGAACATTATTCCATTCAGTTGCAGCTATTTTCATGTGTGTCATTCTGAGGATGGAAGGTGTCCCGGCTTGTTGCCTACTAAACGGAGAACCAAAGGAATGTTTGAAGGGTCAGCAGAGGAGCAGGATAATTCTGAAGATTTGTCAGTGATAGAGCAAATGGAGTTTGTGATTGCAAGACATGGAGTTTCTCCTGAGCAGCTTATTGATCTTTGGCGTGAGCTTACTCTTTCGGGTAGAATTTAATAAAGAGACATATTATATTGTAAAAGTCAATAGCTTAATCAATTTTATGTATATTTTAATACTTTAGTTTATTTCACGTGACATGATGCTCTTTCTTTACTTTTAACTAGTATTTTTGCAACTTTAAGCATTTGTATTTAAGCAATTTGACACAAAATAGTACGAACACATTAGTGTGGCCGCGTGAACTATTAAAAACAATTCTTAATTCATTCTCATTCATGTTAATAATTATAAATCGATCGTAGAGGTATAACATTCCAATAAACAAAAAATCCGAGTGCCTCGAAAGCCTTTCTCCATGTGGGGTCTAATTGTAAATTTGATGTTGTATTTTATCGGAATTCCTGGATGCCTAAATTTTTGACCTATAACTAATTATAACACCCTGTCCTTAGTATAAATTACTCAGTTGAAAACATATTGCTTGATGTTGTGCCTGAAAATAAAAAAAATAATCGTATATACTGCTTCTATTGGAGTATTTAATTTATAGAAATAAAAATTTCAATATTAAGTCATGTTAAATTATCAGCCTGGCATTAGATTAAACGTTAACTACGACGTTAACATATATACCTTGCCTGTGTTCATGTGTAGCAAGTCTATCAGCTCTATCTAATCCATATCCATTGCAAACTTTGTCCACCTATTTCCTTGTTCATATCACATATGTAGCTGTTGTAATGTTTGCGGAAATCCAATGCGGTGTAGTGTTGATACCGTGCTGTATAAATTTAATCAATTATGCAAACGTGGAATATCTACCCTTTCCCGGTAAATTTTTTTCTCCCACAAAAAAGGATAGCAGTTGAAATTCAGATTTTCCTTAAAATCATGTACTATCACTATAGAGAAATGAATAGCGTAACTTACAAGCTCAAACGGCTCAAAGTTCTAAATAAAGCATCATCATAAAAAGAGAAGTCGCAACGACTTACGCTGGCAAAGGGGGAAAGCACCCGCCATACGTGTACGTGTTTCGTGCGCCATCATCGTTAGGTAACTACTATCTACATACTTACATATTATGTTCCATACAAATGATTTAAATCTATTGACGAGTAAGATGGTAAAATATTAATAATGTGGAATATCCAAGGAGATACCTGTTATAAAATATTCATGAAATAAATTACCGAAATTGAATATTAATAATATATTGCGAACAAAGAGGGGGAAACAATTTTAATTTAGCATTTTAAAAAAATCGTGGGTTTGTTGAACTGTCCATGAAACCCATAAAAAAGCAAATATACTTTAAAGTAATATTATCATATACATCTATTGATGAACAATATTAATAAATAAATAATCAAGCAATATTGGACATAATATCCGTTCAACATTTGTGGTCTTGTCATTGTATTTTATATTGCATTTTATATTGTTTTGATTCGTTGTATTGGACTCTCATATCAGGAACCATCTAAAATTTATTTTAAATATTCATACATACCTACTATACATGCATCCATTTTGATTTATATAATTCTACATAATTCTGTGTATCGATCGTCTAGAAATTATGCCATGAGTTAGCTACTTTCAAAAAGTTTTACCTTGCGTCCTCATATATATTTTCCAGATTACTAGTACAATAATAGACAGACATGGCATGCGTGTAATATACAGTTAAATAAAAGCTTTAAAAATGCTTCGTTGGTAGTTCCTCTCCACTGCCTTCAAAATAGATTACCGTGCAAATATAAATTTTAATCACAATGACTGCGGTATAACTTTGACTATTTTTGAATTTTTTTTCAAGCCAACCGGAAAATACATCGATATCAACTGTTTTGTGGTTTGGTTTACACTGCAACCATATTTTATACTTATATCTTGTGCCTGCGGGTTATTGCCTATACACTACGAACATTTATTCATATATTCCAATGTTATCTGTGGTCTATTATCCCTACAAACATTATTAAATTCCATACGCTAATACTAGCATGCATAATACCTTTGTTATAACAGTAAATATGATCAGAGAACAGCAGAGGAGTTAAAAAGTCTGCACTCACCACGAGCAGCTAATTCCGGTTAAGAATCTCCGTAGCAGTGAAATGCAGCGTTTTTTGTTTGTTTGTTGTTGTTGCTAATAATAAATAAATGGGGCATCATGATTCTATAGGTTGTAAGTTGTGCAAAAAAAGCTAGTAACTGTCATGCAAGATAGATAATGTAAGAGTGTAAGTTGGACAAAATGATTTACTAAAGAGTAAACTTTTAGCAATTCAAGATTAGCAAAGTGTAGACAAGGCCAAATATATTTAAATGTGAATCATGTTTTGTTGTAAAACTGCAAGTACTCGCAAACTTTGCTTGATTCAGTGGTTATGTATACACGCAATTGACATTTTCCGCATTGCATTGAAACAAAGTTTGACATTGTTTACCAAGAAGGACAGAGGAAAACCCCATGATGGTGTGATAATATTAGTGATAATTTTTTGTAACATGTATAATTTAACTCTTTACTAAGTAACTATTGGTAACTATGATTTTAGGAGAGCATTCGGAGAATTCAATTTTACTTGGTGATTAACGGCCTCATAATGATGAAAAATATCAACAGACTCATTCATCCATGATAACTTAATAATGCAATGGTTATTTTTCTTCGGAGACCACATCTGCAAAATCTATAAGAGTCATCTCATCAATTATCACTTCACAAATAAAGCAGCCACACGGAAAATTGAAATTCTGCAAATGTTTTAAATAGATTTACAAGTATAAACACTAAACATTATACAGTTTTGAAGCACATGGGGTAGTATGCATTATGTATTAAGTGTCTGCTGTCAAGTATAAAGTATGTAATTCAGAATAAAATTATCTCCCGCTCAGCAAATTATGTGGTACACTTTAAAGCACGTCGAATCCCACAGGTACATTTCATTCGTGAATTAGCTACCAACTGTGTCAGTCTATTTTATTTTGTAGTTGTAAAAAATTACAATTACGCTTTAGGTCAACAATATGAAGGGAAAAAGGAACTTATCTAATTGCCCTACTAATATAATATCCTTCGACTATCAATGGAAAATCAGACGTGTTGAAGACATGAAATGCTGAACACACACATGTCTTCTCGATATCGGAAAGTCCCAAGTTAAAATATGGAAGATATCTCAACTACCTGTTTCACGCTATTGGATTCAACTGTTGACTGCTGCACAGTCAACATGTCAACAATATTATTTCAGATTTCCTAAAAGTGAATTATTATTTTATTGGATTATATTCCCATATAAGTAAGCATGTCCAGACAATCAATCGGGGCATTAAACTATAATGCAATGTACTGTAATACATTGATTTGCAGATTAAAGATTACTTGGTTTTGGTAGAGATGCTTATTTAAACACATGAACAATGACGCCCCCATAGTAACAGTTGGAGCCATCTGGAAGGGAAGTATAACATAAATAGTTGGTGTTATTATTTACTTGTTTGTATGTGGAGCATCAGTGAAGTGAACCAACATTCATGTTGTATTTATGTAATCTTATCCTTATCTGAGCAGTGATACCAGAGATGTGATATTGAATTTAACATAGAGACTTCAATAGTACCAATACTAGTATCCCAATGTGATGTGTTACTTAATGGACATGAAATGCTTTCATTACCAAATCATTATACCCACTTTACCATAAGACATGGATGACATCATTTATTGGGGATCAGGAGCTCATGATCCTAATCATCATAATCACTGTAGTAGCTCTACTGCCCCGGTTGCCTACCATATTCATAATGATATTGACATGGAACATACAAAGTGGTCAATGACGAACTCGCTGTTACCTGATAAATCTGGGTCTGTAATGTTTGATTTCGTGGCCAAATTTAGAACACATTTTTATTTGTTATTGAATCGTCGAAGACGGGTTAAGAAGTGTCACTATTGGAAAAGTTGGACAGTTGTTATTGTTGGTATCGTCTTAGTTTATTTACAATTAACCAATGGGATATTTCAAAGGTATTTTCTGGAGAGAGATTTTGAAACGGAGTTCTCATATCCTCAAGATATTGATAATTTCCAACAAATAGTACAGCAGTCCATGTAAGTTCCGGGGGATTTACGGTGGAAATTTTAATTTTTTAAAATTAAATCTCTGTGTACATTATATAAGTGCGCATGTGTGTATTCGCTCGTTGCAAGTTTGTGCATTTCGTTGCACTAACATAATATCTTGCACAATCGTCGAAATCACTCAAAAAAAATTTGTTAGTTAACTTGAACATTTCAAATCATGCATTAATTAATTTATTTTTTAACTTGATGTTTCAGTGGAAATAAAGGAGTTCCAAGTGGCTTGAATGCATCAGTGCTCAATTTAAATTATTCCACTGTGCCAATCTTGCAGACGGCGACGGTCATCTCTGCAGAAGATCCTGTCGGTTTACTCATCATTGTCAAGTCAGCTACATATAATTTTAAGAAGAGAATATCCATTAGAAGAACATGGGGTGATGCCAAATATCTCAAAGAAAATGTGATCGCGCCCGGATTTTGCACAAAAGTTGCATTTATTTGTGGAAATCCAAAGAATGAGTCCGACAATAGCAATGAGCTTTTCCAAAGGGAACAGCAATTTGGCGACATCGTCTTCGCTCAGTTTCATGATGCGTATGAAAATAATACGTTCAAAACAATACTAGCGATGCGGTGGGCAGTGGAATATGTCAAGGATTTTAAGTACCTTATGATTGTCGATGATGACATGTTTGTCAACCTAGTCAATGCCGTCTCCTATCTCAAAAGTATTCCTACTACTTTAGTTCAAGCAGTAACAAGCGAAGATTCTGGCGTTACTTCATTTTATCCCGTGCATCAGAAAAAATATATTTGCCCGTCGACTCCCAACGTATCTTTAGCAGACAAGCCATTGATGATGGGCAATCTAATTGTTGATGCGAAACCTTTCAGAAACTCGTTAGGATTTGGTAAATATATATGATTAGTACTAATATATATACACATGCTTATATATATGCTTTATAGATACAACACACACGTTAATAGATTAAATACGTTAACATTCTTGGGTGGATTGTTATTGTTTCAGGTTCAAAATGGTCAATGTCCATGAAGAAATATCCTTTTAATTATTTCCCTCCTTATATCGCAGGTAATGTTAAATTCACTGAATCATTTTCCTTATATTCATAATTTACTGGATATTTAACTATGAAAAATTCATAACCAAATGATTAACAGGAGGAATAACAATATTGGATAGCAAGACTGTGGCGCAAATATACTATGGATCCTTCTTTACTCAACATTTTTGGATTGATGACGTGTATATTGGTATTATTGCGCATAAACTTGGAATCAAACTGACCAATAACGATTTAATGGATTCGTCATACCCGTATACGTACAGTTCAAAAATGAAAAGTGAATTTCGGAATATGATTGGATTGCATGGTCTTCAATGTCCTGAACAACTAGTGTACCTGTGGAATTCTAGGGATTTGAGCTCTTTACAGGATTGCTATTGTCTTGATGAACTAATATAGACCAATACATAGTATAAATAAATAAACTAGCAATATTTTGATTTACTTGCTTATATATATATTTACTTTTATATAACAAAGCATATAATATGTTGCTATATAGTTATAATCATGCTATCAAATTCTCAATGATTTTTTCAGGTATACGAAGGATCTTTCGTTAAAATAATTTTAGCTACTATCTCACTCGTTTCAAGCGTTTAGTTTTCTACAGATTATTTCTATTCCAATTGTAATTTTAATGAATTTTACAGATGCACAGATACTAGATACAGATTATTATGATCTACATATATAATCTGATTATATATGTAGATTCCATATGTATAGCCTTTTTGGAATAAAGATTAAAATGTTATACTAATAAACTATATTGATGTTCGTGCTTCTGTTTCTATTTGTCCTCCTGATGCACTTCGATGATATTCCATGTTTGTTGCCAAGCCATACCTTCCAATCAAATGTATTTCAAATGGGAGCATGTATCAATAATAATTCTCAACAGCATTTGCTCATTGTTTGATAGCAATGTATTCAAAAACTATAGCAGCAGCAGTGAGTAAGAGTCATGCATATTTAAAATAACAACTGCGATGAATTGCGTCACAAAAATGGTACGTAACGTGCAAATAAAAATATTTTTAATAATTACATAGACATATCAGTCTTTTTGGAACATGACAAAAAGTACAAAATTTCGTTTAAAAATATTCTATTGGATCAGATTCTTGCTTGGGCCCGATGACCTTCGTCACACTAGCGTTTTTCTTTAGATCGCGATAAATTCGTACATGGAAAATGTAATCGCCAATTTTTGTGCGAACAAAATAGTTGACTCCAGCAACGACCTGTGTTTTATGTCCCAACGGTGTGATGCTGGCTGTCTTTAAATGATTCTCCAGATTTTCTGGAGAGACCCCGTCCGCTCCAGCAGACGCTTGTAATGCTCCCAGCTTGATTTCCGAGCTCAAAGCAGTCAGCATATTTTGCACGTCTTCGTTGGCTGACTTTTCATCGTCCGAAATTCCTCCAACACGACCTGCCTGTTTTTTTAAGTAATAAAATAAAATAAATTCATTAATAGGAGATATATTTTATATGCTAACTGTGATATATATACTTCTTTAAAAAGAAAATACTGCTTTCAAGTAGATAATTAAAAATATATTCAAAAGTAATCCTTTCATGCGTAAATTTTAAAAATTTCTGTAATCAGTTTTCCTAAATTTATAGTTTGTAACTTTGTAAGTTATATGCAAAATCTCTTTTTAAAGATATTGCCACTATGAGTGCGGTGAGAGGACCGTATCGAATTTTGCACAAACATTAACATTTATAGTCCCCTAGTTTAACATTATGATTTACAAATTAATGCGCTTTTTAAATTATAATCTCTAATCTTCTCGTTAAGTGATGTACTAATTTAATTATTTTCTCCATAAAAATTGTGAAGTACTGTATTCATGCAACCATTTACAATGACAGTGATAAATAAATATTATCCCTCCCCCAGTTCCTCTTTAAAATTTCAAATACAGATATTTACTTACCATAACTGTAGCAAATTTATAACACGATAAAAGGAGAACAAGTTTCAACAACAGTTTCATGGTTTATGTGCTACTGGAGTACTTACTGCAAATTATGTATTTTATATTTAGATGTGAATCAGAGTTTGTTTTTGTTCATTCATGACCATGAATGAGTCACAAAAATATTACGCAGAGAGTCACAAGATTTTTTATTGCTCCTAAAAATTCCAACGCATTACGGTTACAGTGTAAAGTAAAGTCGAATAGGTTTCACTTTAAAAAATTATTGTTATGATTGAGTATTTATGAATGAAAGTCACTTTTGGTAAAACCTCCCATTAACGTTTGATTTGATACTATTATAAAATCATGTTTATGCATAAATATATGGGAATACTAGGCAATATTCAATGTATTGGTTGAATAACTTAATTTTATTCCCTGTTTTGAACTTAGCACTTGTTTTTCAAGCAGCAAATCACAAGTAACAGAAAGTTTGTCTTATTTAATATTTTTCATAGCAATCAGTGCAATATAATAACGTGTATCGTTCTTGCTGAGCTTTATGACTTCTCGGTCTCTCTCTGCAATGCTGCTCATGCATTAATGTATGGTAATTTACCATTGGTATAATATAATTTTGCTGTACAAAATGCCAAACGGTGGAATTGTAGCTATGTTTTTAATGTAATCCGCGTGTTTGGTAAATTGTTCAATTGCTAATTTTGATATATTTTGATTCTGATGACAGATTTAACCTACTGATCTATGTAAATCATAAAATCAACAACTCACAATAAATTCATTTTGGGTTGCGTGACATGAAATGGCATGAGACGAGTTTATGAAAGGATTCTTTGGCGAAGATGAAATGAGTTATTATTATTATTAATACAAGCTGGAGTATGTGCTCATACATATTATTACCACTGGTAATTTACCATACACGCTGCTATACCAGTGAGATATTATTTTATTTTCCCGTGGTTGACCAAATCCCGTATAAGTATAAATATATGAAAGGAAAAAACAATTTCGTTAGCAACCTGACCACATTTTAATGTAACTTTGCAAGCAAGAAATGTTTATCTCATATGTACTAGCATAAAACGGAAACTAATTACTGCGGAAACTAACTGGAATATGTTTACGCAGTATGACGGTTAATACTGGATCATTCTTTGGTTAACTTACATGTTTGACGTTACTTGACAAATAAAATTATCAAGTGACAACGCAAATTCTCAATGTACCCCAGAATTGGCGATAAGCGAGTTTTGGCTGGTTATACTACCTATGTCAAAAAAAATTATTCACCCAATCAATGGATTTCGAAGAATCGATCAAATTTTGAACACCAACTCTCCAGACCATATATCGAGATGTCAAAATTTTACCATGTAAATACGTAATTAGTAATTATATAGTTCCATTCGATATATCTTTTCCGCCAGCATCAACAGTCATTGATGATCATGGTACGTTACTTTTATCAGGGTTTTAACATTGTAGTTTTAATAGTTAATTTATTCTCGTAATTTTCAGTGGCCATGGTTCAAATTTCATGATTTTTAATGTTAAATGATTGAATTATTTAACTATTATTTTATTCCTGTTTATCTCCCCTTTATTGCATATGATCTGTTTAGGATTTACCTATGCTATGTCGTACTTTTTTAAGTTTTTCAAGGGGTCAACTTTCACTGAGTCACTGGTGCGACTTCTACTACCACGCTATCCTACGTCAATAAACAATTATACACGTTTTAGCAAAATGTATCCCCTCACACCTTTGCATACTAGATAGTACATATTTAAGCACTACCATTTAAAACGTTGATCATATACATATTTCATTTATCGGATGAATGAGTTGTACGTAGATCATCATTGAAGTTAATTAGTTTTGTAAAATGCCATCATCAAAAATTATGAAAAGATTACATAAAGTTGTGTAAAAATCAGAGTAAACTTTTTTGTCAGATTATGACACGTGTTATGTCATGTATGTAAACATTAAACGCGGCACAATAATGTAAAATAAATACCATTCGCGTGTTTACAACTATTTAGAATTAAATGAAGCAAATGTTTCTAGCTTGCTTGCTTACCTATACCACTTAGCTGGGTTTGCCAACGATAAGCTGATTAGTATATCACATCCCTGCACTGGATTGGGTGGGACATCACCGGATAGCTCATCCTTTTTATCAACTATTGATGGCATTCATAAAAACCGATATATTCAAATCAATATTTCGGCACGGATATAATTTATAGATAACACGGACTGGTAAAAGTAACTCGTTCCGACACAAACAGATCACATACATTATTATTATTATTTGCCCATTGTTTGGTTCCCTGATTTTGTATTGATTGAAAATGTTTTAATTTGCATGGATGAAGTCACGTTAACCTGCAACCCAGTACCTCTTGTATTCCATGATGAAAATTGACCCATAATAATCTACTGTCCCTTTAATTATGCCAACTGTAGTAGTGCTACAAGACACCACAGGATCTCCAGGTGTCACAGTTATCCCGGAAGAAGCACCAACAGCCAAAAAATGGATTGAAGAACAGTAAGAGATTCATAATTTATACAAAACATAAAAAATCAAAGTCTGCCGCTACATACTTTTTTGCAATTTTGTAGCCCTGCAGTGATAGTCATAATAGCTGTCGCAGTGGTAATCATTTTAATTGCGATAGTTTTTTACTTCATTCGGAAGAGGCGATTGGCGTCGTCATCAAAAGAAGTTACCATTAATGAATCAGGTAGGAATAACATGAAATACATTACACACCTACTATACATATTATGTAGTACATCATATGAAAAGTATGTTTTATGTAGGCCCAGCTCACATAAAACATTGATTTTTATAATATCAGAATATATTGTATGTGAAAAAAAAACTTTTTATAGAAGCGCAATCTGCACCTTCCCCGCCCACAGAACTGAATACAAATGAATCCACTGAAGAAGTCTTAACAGAATCGTTCATGATTATTGGTAGCCCTAATCTTCATAGTCACCACAAGAAGCGGAAATCAACATTGGCTATGCCTCCGGCCTTCTCCGTTAGCAGTAATAGTCACCATAGAAGATCCACTCCGAGTCACGTCCAATGGGGTAGATGGTCAAGTGCCGGTTTGGAAATAAATTCCAGCCCTCCACCTGAAGCTCATGGTAACCCAATGCCGAAAGCATACGCACGAAAAAAACGCCAATCTACTCCAGGTATCTTAATGGCGGTTCCAGTGGTGTACCGTCATAAACGGGCATCACCAGCACAATACAACAGCCAAGCCCCGGGCTCACGACGGCAATCACAACAACTTCCATCACGGCCCTTAACCCCTTAAAATTAAGACGACATTTTAATTTTATCATTTTTCAATACATATACTTACTTACTTACATACTTAACGTAGCACTATAATCAATTAAAACATTTAGTTGACATTTATAGAGAATTTTTTTGGAATAAAACTTGTTACGCCTTTGTTTTACAGAGGGTGCTGCTGCAATGATTTTAGAGCCTGTGCGTGTCATTCCTGAAAAAAATGCATACACTTTGTATGAAATAGTTTTCCTTCATGCACATTAATACCTAGTCACTTTCCCAACCAATGTTGCACACAATTCTTAAGACTTTCTCATACATTCGATGTACATTACTATAAATCAGAAAGCAAAGTTTGTTCCATTTGTCATCGTGCAAAACGCAACATACAAAAAAACTGGATTTGCACTTGAGCGTATATAGATGTAAAATAAAGATGAAATAAACCTTGTTGAGTTCCCACAGTCTCATTTACACACTATATAACATAGTATATGGGCTTTTGATGTTATCTATCATTATCATCACCATTATTATTACTTCTTCGACTACTTCTAACATCATCTAATAAGAGTGTTGAATAGTACAAGTGTTGTACTGTGTATTATACATACATACATACTATGTACATGTGTAGTCATGTTTTTTACCGTCCTGCTAAATTACCCCTGTCAAATAGATACTCACACGAATTGAATGGGATGATGCGGTATATTTCTTATTTTTTTTGTGTACGATGAAGGCGTTTTACATGATTTTGCCTTTTTTGTTTGCACACAGTGTGATTCTGGTTCTGATCAAACAAAAAACTGAAATATATGGTCGATTGTACAATTCTTGAGAATACATTCATAAAGAAAGACACCATTTTTTGTCCACTCTTTTTGTAGTAAACTTTTCTTCTTCTTCTTCTTCCTTCCTTTATTATAGTAGTAGTTCCCCCACGAATTATCTTTGGCGAGAACAACTTTTCCATGTCCAAACTTCAACCTCATGTCCTTGTCAGTTTTATCCCTTGAAAATATTATACTGTTGTATGATTTAATAAATTACATGCTTTCTCACTAAATTCAAAGCAAAGGTCATTTTTAATATTTTGGTCATAACACAAAATTATTATTTCTTTCTAATGAAGTTGAAAGCTTTTTATAATTAATGTTTTCTTTGTAATATACTGAGTACAAATTATGTAAAATGAAATATTATAATTAGGTAATTTATCTCCTCCACTCTTCAACCAGTCACTTCCACACCTTGACAAAGATAAAGATGCTATTTAATTAAAATCATTGCCAATGTGGCATTCATGGGTCTCTGGAACGTTCATGTATAACATAAAGTCAGTAAATATATTTTCTTAGAAATCACCGATAATTTGCAAAGGGCTCGCATTTCTTAAACTAACCCCCTTTGCGTCAAGAGAGTGAATGTTAGAAACAACTACGTGTTGTCGGCATTTTTTCTCCTATAACTAATAATTAGAAGAATAAAGCAAATACTGAATTTATGAGTTAATTGTCTGCGGCACGGTGGGTTTGGTTTTTGTAGCGGACATAAGTACACTGGAACCGTATTATAAGAATGAACTATAATGTCTGTCTGTCTACAAATAAGAAAAATAGTCCTTAATAAGTACTCCTTATCCTTTCGCTACAAACTCCCCATTAGACTAACTAAGACTGGTAAGCGAAGAGCACAAATCAGTCATTAAATTATATGGCCCCGATTCTGGACTCGAGAGTTAGTCAGCTACGTTTGCATATATGTATATGAGGTCAATAGGACACTAAAAATTGTTGACGACTTTTTTTTTAAATGCAATATTGGTACATTGGAGGCTGGAACTGCTAACATCCGTTATATGTTTCCAGTGACATAATCAGTTGGGTAATTGTTGTATAAAAGGAATAATTTCCGGATAAATTAAGCTTTCCAAAACTTTTCTACATTTGCTTTTGTAGGCATTATTATTAGTAGCAATGGATAAATATCATATCTTTGCTCAACAAGTCGCCAAAGCATTTTATACATACATACATTCATGGTATACAGCATTCCATTCCCTTATTACACAGACAAGCCATGAACTGTGTGAGAGAAAAAAAAATTGAGAATGAGTGAAACACGAAGAGTGAGAAATACAATGTGAGACCACTGAGGGATCTTGTGTAAAGTATATGATGGGAGTTTAGTTGCACCCAAAAACTGACTTGAGAAAGGAAGCGAAGCCCTTTTGGAAAAAAGAGCTAGAAAGGCCGTGGGAAAAATTTGTTGCTCTCTCAGTCAGTCCGAGTCAGAAAAGATTGGATGGGATCTCTCTTTCTGTTTTGGTCATACCATATAATATACCAATAAAATATCACTTCATTCATGTCTACGTTGTTGGATAAACGCATAAATGTACATCACACACACACAAACAGCAAAACAACATTCATTGCTTAGTCAGTCACAAACAGGGAACCGAGAGCCAGAGTCTTGAGCTCTGCAATGAAACCACGAGACGTAAATCTTCTCCCTGCTTAAACACCGCGTGGCGACAAGGAGCACAAAGCACAATACACAAAAATCTTTCGCTGTCCGTGTTGCGTTTTGACAAAAGGATCAAGAGATTGCGTGAAGTTTTTTTTCTTGCAGACTGACCTTCTTAAGGCATCAAACGATTGTACCAATTACTTGTCGTTATCTGTAAAATGCACGGGAGTTTTAATACAAACAGAAAATATTTAGCATTATAATTACACGTTGGAATTAAAAAAAGGTTTTGGGTTACGGTCACAGGTCTACAGCATCATATCAAATGAGCAAATGCATTCCTCTCAGTAAATGATTGTTACATAATATGTGCATACCATTAGCCACAACAATATAAAAACGAAAAAGTGTTTTCAATTTGAAATGACGCAAATAGGCTATGCTTTTTCATTCAATTGCTTTCCATATTTTGAAGAATGATGATCCCTGTTCCCTCACATTGAACTCAATTATGGACACCTATAAAGAGGGCCATCATCTTGTAAACTTTTATCTTCAAGTTTGATCAAAGATGGTGTAATATGTAGACAGCTATGTATGTTTATATCCTCAAAAACATTCCAGTCTTGAGTTTTCTTGAAGACATTAAAATAGCGTTGCATGATGTCATATACCATATTTTTATTATACCTTTCTGGTAATGGCGAGGTCAAATGCACACTCAAACTGGCCATAATATCTACATATATCTAATCAGAGCTCATTATGCATACAAGGAATAAGAGGTTATGCCTATTTCAAACATCAAGATGAAGTGTTTAGAAAATTATGTTACTTCCATTTATGGAGCATGAGAAGTACACATAATATATACAGAAGGGCTTCATCATTATAAAATGCCTATTAGGAAAAACTTTATCATTAAAGTTGTTACTTTATATGTGCGGTGATGAACAAGAAAGATCCAAACGACAAAAGAGGCATCGTAAAGATTAAGTGTGTGAAAAAATTTAACTTTTTCAGTTTGTGGCCGTCCGAGTGAAGAAAAGGAGAGGGACACTTAAGGGTTTGCCACAGAATAGGGAGAGAGATGAAAATGATACATTCATAAAAGAGGAGGCATAATGAATAATGTGTGGCTTGTAAAAGAACTGTCAATAAGATGATTCTCAGGTTTCTCATCTTTATAGCTACATATAATATCTGTATAATAATATGATATATGCTACTTTTAATAGTGTTTAGTGTTATTACATGTACGAGTAATTTACACGGGACAAGGAAAGCTTTTGTGCATGCAAAGCAGAATATTTTAATAGCTGTAATAACCAAGTGCATATCGATTTTTTTTTGGTGAAGTCTCAATTTTTTTTCAAGGTTTTCGGATGTCAAGTCAAGTGACTTGGCCTTCCATTTCCTTTGTCGTCTTTTTTTGGTTGCTTGTTAATTGCGGGAAAAGATCGTGTGAAGTGGGGTGAGATTATATTATGGAAGATGAAGAAGAAAAACTACCTTCCCCAAAGTTTTTGTGTTTGTGTGATGGATGAAAGGGCCACTAATTCATAATATTACCAAATTCTTGTAAACAACATTTTCTCTCTTATGATGAAGGATTCTCATTTAAAAACTGTTTTGTTGTAGACACCAAAAGAGTTTTTTCTTTCAAATAATCGATTTTTTAAAGAATTCAACAGGATTTGTTTATGAATGATGCTCTTTTCTTTTCTAAAGATGCTGATATGATGAGACCCATGGGAAAATTCGGAAATCGTGAAAAGACTTCTTTGCTAGCTGTATGTTTAATGTGTATGCACCAGAAAAAAATGCATAAATGTAGATTATATATATGTACATATATACATATATAGCCACAAAAAAATCATGATCAGGTTATTATGATGATGACTATGGGATAGTGACTGGCTACTCAAATACTACCATTTACTTGGATTCTCAAAAACAAGTCATGCTGATGATGTGACTCTTTTTTTTTACAAATAATAATATTATTACACCATAATTTCACATTTCATTGCACGATTAGCTAAGTCAAGACTCACGACTTTTCTTTGGAAGAAAATCCTTTCATTTTTTAGGAACTACAAGATGATTATGTACTTTATTTATACATAAAGGAATTTTTTGTAGTATCAAAAAGTATATTCATTTTATCTTTATTAAGTATTCAAAGCTTCACATTCTATGCTCGCGAAAATTAAATTTATGTGGTGCGAATTTGCAAACGGTGAAAACAAGTGGTCTCTCAAAAAAAAATTATTTAGTAGGTAATTCCAGATGAATTATGTGTGCATATCATAGAAATTATATCATGATAAATATTTTCATATAATAAATAATAATAATTTCAAATAATCTCAGCGTTTTAAAGCATTTATATATTAGTATGTGCATATAAACGATGGGCTACGACAAAGGCCACAATTTTCATTTTAAAGTGCTCTAGTTTTCTTCTTGGAATTTATTAACTACCTATAATAAAGCCATGCAGGGAAGAAAATAATAATTATTATCTCTTATTCACCCAGTACATATATTATCTTTCAAATTATTTTTCTGACAATGCTTCCGATTTTTTTAGTGGGTTGGAATGATGAACAGAAGCCGAGGGTAGCTGCTGGAATTCCGAGATAATGGTTAATTGATCTAGCGTTGCAACAAAGTTGAGAGCACTATTTCTTTTACGAGTATAAATGGTAATAATATAATGATAAATAAAAGTCTTATTACAATCTAATAATATATTATATATACTAAAGCAGCATGACTTTGATAATTAAAAAAATGTTTTAAGAATGGGTTAACGTTTATGAGTGCAGGAGAGCCAGGCAGATTAAAAAAGTGTTTACATGGAGCAATAAGACGCTACTTCAATAATGGCCGTGGCCAGTGGCCTTCTGTCAAGAGCACAGCTTCTGTCTGAAATAAAAAAGGTACAGTAGGTAGGCTAAATTAATGATTGATATTTTAAAGCCTAGGTATGTGTATTATTATGAAAGAAATAAAAATCTTGCTTCATACGTATTTTCATACGAGAATTTATGAACATTTGTGGGTTACTTGTGGCCACCTTTTTATAAAAAAAGAACATGAAGCTATATATAGTGGTGAAAATGACTTAAAGAGAGCAATGAATTACTTTGCATTTTTTTCAAAAAAGAAATCAATGTTGCTCTAAAAAAATTATTAAATATACGCAACAAAACAGCTTTCTTATGTGTGCTCGTAAAAACATCATTAAGATCAACATCAGGGAGAAGAGTTAGATATCTTGGTTTGTAAGAAGAATACAAGAAAATTTTAAATCTTAAACACTCCATTTTTTATGTATAAGGTTCAATACATACCTACATTGCAATGTATTTAAGCATAACTGGTTGCTGAGATTTGTGTCTGGAAAAGGTCTACACTTTTTTTTTAAATCTTTTGGGTCGTTTTTCTTGTTGGACCGCATTCCCTTTGATTCCCACTCATTCTTGGTCGTCAAGAACAAAAAACGGACTGACTGGAGCTGGGGCAACTGGTTATGGAGTCCGTTCAGCCAGTTGAGTGGTAAGAAAACAAGAAAATGTCGATTAAAGGAAAGAGGTGCGCAGCACCGTGAGAGATTTTTATTTTTGGTTGAAACCTTGCTGCTAATCTATTGCAAGAAGTTATTGTTTTTTTTTTTTCTTGTTGCCTACATCCCTCTCTCCTTTCAATCTGGAAGGAATGCTGGAGTCTAGCTGGCCATATGTTGTGTCATGGATCATGGTGGTGCATATAAGGCCAGGGGTATCATTTTTGTTTTGAAATCCCCTAACATCACTTTCCTTTCCAATATCCAAACATGCAAACAGGCAGAAAGGAATGCTCACGCAGAGTTAACTTGATGTCACACAAAATCTTACTCAAATAACAAGCTATACAATATAATGTAGTGTATGATTTGTTTTAATTTTTACTTTAATACCTAATTGTTCAACAAAACTTTGTGCATATTGCAAATTATTTTCTGAACAATTTATAATATCTTTTTTTTAAGGAAAACAGCAATCTTTGGCGTATTTCACCTTTCGAATCAACCTTTGTTCTGTATGTATTATGTGGTCATTGGTAATCTTAAAGATTCGGAACTTTCATGTCCTTTCTAACAAAATGCGTTGTGAACTTGGTTGTAGTGTTGTTTTACTTGCAGCACCAATCAACTAAAAGAGAGGTCTATTTGTGTGAAGAGCATATACGTTTTTGACAATTAACAAAGTAACGATAAAATAACAAACTGACTTCTTGGGGTTCATGCAAAAAAAAAACTTTCCAAAATTCGTAATATCACGACAAAATATTGCCACTGTTCCATTAAAAACTAATTTATGTATAGTCTAACTAAACTAATCTCATTTTATGTCCCACTACAGTCTGCAATGCTTAATTGTTTTCTAAATACATTCAGCAAAATATTTTTCACGGAGATTAACTTATTTTCACACGCCGCACACGCAGTGCTTTAAAAACCTTTATACCAGGACTCGAAATTTTAGTCATTATACTCCAAGAATGTATGTGATGTAGTCTTTGGCATTGAAAAGTATTCTTTAAACGATCATTAACTTTAGTAATAATAACTGGCAGGGGATTATCGAGGTGGATCCCAATATATAATAGTATTCATTCAGTTGTCTGTAACTTGTACATACATACATTCGTTGTCTGAATTTATGAATGTAAAAACATTTAGAGTGCACCAATACAAGTCATCGGCCATGTCTGTCTTCACATTGATTCAACTAAGACAAAGACCGCAGTCGGGTTTTACATGTACAAAATTTATTGAATAGATTTGAAAATTCATTGATACTTTGATGGTAACTATTTGGTAATTGCCATGATAGTCATAGATGAACTTAGTTTAGGAACTAAAAAGTCTATTTGGAATTAATAGGTAGTTATTATGCAGTCAACTAAAGTGGCGGGTGTCAGTATAGCATATGATATATGATAAAACAGCTACTCAAAAAGTTGCCAGATCTGCTACATACAGGTAGTACTTTCAAAGAAGCTTTTAATCATTCTATGCTTCTATGAATTAAATTTTTCATGAAAGTAATTAATGCCACTGGCACAACTGCGACGTAGAATGGGTTAGAGTTGTTGCACTTTAAAAATAAAAAAGTAATAAACTGCTTTCATTTTCATAAATAAACTTCGCGGGGGTACATCAAATTTTGATGCACTCAATCCGGCATATCTGGATGTTTACCTTTTTAAATTTTGAATAATTAATACATGTATTTTGCCAGATCTGCTACATACAGGTAGTACTTTCAAAGAAGCTTTTAATCATTCTATGCTTCTATGAATTAAATTTTTCATAAAAGTCATTAATGCCACTGGCACAACTGCGACGTAGAATGGATTAGAGTTGCTGCACTTTAAAAATAAAAAAATTAATAAACTGCTTTCATTTTCATAAATAAACTTCGCGGAGGTACATCAAATTTTGATGCACTCAATCCGGCATATCTGGATGTTTACCTTTTTAAATTTTGAATAATTAATACATGTATGTGTAGCATGTACGCACATTATGTATGATACATAAGAGTGAATTTTAAGAATACAGCAAAAATATTTCAAATTTTGCAGAAGAGGTCTTGATTATCATATGGATTATCATAGGTCTTATTCAATATTACAAGTAAACTCTTCTACACATCATTGACATCGACATCATAGATACACTTTCAACTTTATTGTAGACTGGACGGTAGAAAATATCAACTTTGTCTTTGGTTCAATTCAAATAGGCCCGTACTGATTTTGACAAAATTACATAGCGAAAAGGAGAACAAAACAGACCGCGTTCTATCTTCTTTGATGTGGCTTTGCATTGTTGTGTATTGAGGTACAAAAATTTTGTGATTGTTTGTTGGATGACTTAAGGGAAACATAATACCCCCACAAAAGATTCCAACCACAAAAAAAAAATTTCTTCTTTAAATTATGGACGAAGGTTGACGTCTTGAAATTCGTCCTTCGTAACGCAAAAGTTCATGCGTGCGAAAGAAATAGTTTCTTTGCGTGATTTCTTACGTAATAATATGTAACACTTATAATAGCCGTACTTTATCTTTTACCTGATGGAAATCTGCGTAACATGTATGATACGGAGATGTATATAGAAGACATATTTTATATGATTTGTTAAGATGCCATGCTACTATGCACTATACCTTTTAAAATGAATTTCACATTTTATTTGTAATACACTTCTTGTTTGTATATGAAAATCGAGATAAGGAAGAAAAAATTCCATCCTTATTTTCCTTTTCATCCATTTCTAAATGTTTTGATGCATTTCTTTTTGAATGAACCTTGTCAATTCATTGTTGTACTGAACTTCAAGCAGGGTTGTTGCATAATGAAAGAAATATTTTTTCCGATTCGTGATTTCCAGATATTTTTACTTGTGGAATTCCAGGAATGCTTTTGTGTTCGATACATCTTTTATATTTTGGCAATTTACTTCATAAATTCTTACGTCCCTACACCTAAAAATAAAGATGTATTTCAGCATTCGGAAAAATTAAAGAGAGTCTTACTTACAAAAGGTTGTGTTGGGACTTTGGGTTGTATAGTAGTACTCTCCGGGAAAACAAGATGTAGCTGATCAACGTACGATGTACGCCTGCCTGATGTATATTTCTGGCCTGATGGATGGATTGCATGACCCTTTAGCTCCAAGTAACGATAAGTAAATATGACCTCTTAAAATGATATTGATATGTTGCTAAATAAAAAGCTACACTTTTTGTTTTTGCTTTAAACTGTGTTTAATCGGTCGTTTCTGCGATTGTTCATGTCAATAATAATAATAATATTAATAATAATAATATAACAATTCAGGTTAAATATTGGTTTGTCAGAAGATGAAGTGTGTTAACATAATGTAATCGAGCGTAATAAAAAATACCCCTATCAATAATAATAATAATAATATAATATGGTTATAATATAATGTATCGCTCTCCAGGTAGAATGCGCGGTACCTATACATAATAAAGTATCGTGTGTGATGATTGAATTTTGTTTCTTTGAAGTAAACATAATTATAATAATGCGAAGTGTGAATTTTTATATAGGATATAAATTATATCATATGATAACGATATATATATAATATTAGATAAAATTCTGAATAATACAGCTAATCTGTTGTATACACACAATAATACAAATTATGTTGTAAAAATAATACTACAAGTCACAAGTGAACTATAGGTTATAGGAATAATAATTGTCATGAAATGTCATTAAATATAAAATATCTTGTTAGCCATGTCGGAAGATAAAGCATAATGAAATGCTGTATAAAAGTACAGTCTACTTGTGTTCTTGACGTTTTTGCTTCAGTTTTTTTCTTACTGCTACATACATAGTAAACATTTTTTTAAATCTTTCATCCACCGACTACACGTAAACATATAAAATGACAATCACTTGTACAAACTGAATTAATTCTTATATAAATTTAGTAGCAATTTTATAAAATATTATAAATCTGCTAAAAATGACTAGCTGCTTTCTGATGTCCCTGAGCTCGATTTAAGTAAAAATACAAGAATTTCATTGTTTCCAGTAAATGCGGCTAAATGTAAAGGCGACCAACCATCTCGACTCGCTAAAGTGACATTGGCTCCAAGTGATATGAGTTGTTGAACCTGTCAAAAAAAAGGAAGAAAATACATAAATAAGCTGTACAGTAGATTGGTAAATGCATAAGCAAACATTACTAATTGCAGTCGTCCCTCGTGTATATTAATTTTTATGAGGCATGTAAAATATCGTACAACTGTTAAATTTCATTGGTGCTACTGCTAAGTAGTCACTTTTGACTTTACTGTATTCTGTTGTCTGTTTCATTTACTATCAATTTCATGCAATAAAAGTGCATGCTTGTACTGTGCCTCATCATCAAAAAGGAAAATGAGCACTTTGTGGATCAATACAAATCTAGTCGAATTTCAGTTTATTGCCTTTCTTGCACAGCATAGTTGTAACATTTTATGTTTATATTGTACTTGTATACCTATATGCCTATTGTTATGTAGGTATGTTGCCGATGTAAATTTATGGCATGACTGCGTCTGCTTTTCTGCTCTGTTGTAAAAGTAGCTTGTATTGTAGATTATGCACTCATGTAATTAGTTAGTTACCGGATTAGGGGAAAAAACTTACAAATTCGATTCTTTCGGCTAAAATGCTTCGATGAAGTAAGGTCAGTCCAGATTTATCCATAGAATCGACATGATGATTTTTCACAATGTCTAGTAATAGACTTGGATTGTTTTGTTCCAGGGCGAGGCTAAACCCGGCTGCTGTCTGATGCTAATATAAGTCAATAAAAATATTTTTATATGATTAGTTGCAAGTATACTTAATTTTTTCAAATAAACCTTGATTTATAGCAGTTTATTTCTCGCAGCTATGTACACTTTTGAATTAAATATCACTACAAGTACAAAAATATGTTGGTAAACTCTCTCAAACAATGAGAACAAAGAAACATAAGTTTTCTATATGCATGCATTTTTTTATGAAATGATTTTCAAGAACACATTTTTTAGGGAATAAAACATTAAAGTAAGAATTCAAGTGTTTTCTATCCTGCATTTTTTTTACATGTGAAACATAATTTACTGATTGAAAATAAGACGGGTTTTTACCTGTACATCAGCAGCTGCTGACTTTGATATCTGCATTTTGGTTCCGGTTTGAGTCTTATCGTTATCGTTGTCCAGTCTGAATATTTATTTTTGGCTGATTTTTTGTATCGTTTCTTGTTTAAACGAGAAACTGATTTTTTCAGACTTTAAGCAAAATAACTTTCACTTCACTTTTTAATGTAGGATTAGGTACATTTCATTTAAACTTGACGGAAGGATGACTTTAGTTGAATCCACTCATAAAAAGTTCCAATGGTCCCGTCCAATTATTAATTGTTAAAAAGGGTTATCCTGCTGTTTTTTTTGAAGTTTTTATGAATCTGTCTAATAAAGACACATCGTTTGGTATATAGTTGTAATATGGCCACTGTAAAATGTGGACAGATGCCGTCGGCTTTATAATCAGTCAAGCAATTCTTAAATCACCAACTGCCACCCGATTAAATAGAGTTGCTGCCACCGCTGGAGAAAAGAATTCAGCTAAAATGGTGCAAATTTCAGTTTTCCACAAGAATGAAGAAACAAAATGAACTTTAACGAAGTCTACTCTTTTTTTCTCTCTTTCTCCACTTTAAGTCACTCTGTCGTTGTTGTTGCAACAAGTAGATAAAAATTCAAAGAACTTTAAAAGTGATTATGATGTGTACCATGGTGGTTTGCAGAGTAGCGGACTCACTGAACAACAACTAGATGAATATTATGAACTGGTCCCTGGCTGGGTGAGTTTTACAAAGTCATTCAATAAAGTATATATTATATGGAGTGGTAACAATGCTATGACAGACTGATGATAATGATGATCCTAGAAGTTGCACAGGCAAGAAGAATGTGTATCATCGGCAAAGTCGGATAATTACTTGACGAGAGAAGACCAGGGGAAGAATAAGTCAAGAAGTAGTAGAAGAAGAAGAAAAGTGAGTTGTGTGAGTGAAGGTCTAGTTGTCTAACTATTGGTTCACTTTTGATTCATACATACTTATACACAAGTATGATGATTATGATGATATAATGATGAGCGTTGCGGTGTTGATTTGATATAGTTGTGTTGTAGTAGTAGTAGTAGTAGTAGAAGGAATGGTGGTGTGGTAATAATATTACTTGTGTGAGACAATGACGAAGAAGTGACTGTTCTTGTTTCCTTTCCTCTACATTAAAACTCCTGTGCTGAACCCCTGTGTATTTGTTGTTGTTGGAAGCAAAAGCTACTTGATTTTATTGAAAACTTTTTCCTTGCAGCAAAAACTGATGTTGTTATTGCAGCTCTATATAATGCTGTTGCTTCTTCTTATTATTATTAAGTACAAATGCCTCCGGCCCGGCTTCTTATTCTCAATGCATTAAGAGAAGGTCGAAGAGAAGAAAAAAAAATAACTCGATCCGGACTCCTATCTTTCTTGTTTGTACTCTTCTTCTTTCAAGAAGAAATCTTGTTATAGGGCCCTAAAAAAATTCAAACTGTTGAGCATTCTCTAGGCACCACGTATATCTGTTGAATATATGACGTGTATATGTTTTTGGAAGGTTCCTTTTTTTCAGCAGCAGCACTAAACACAAAGATGTTACATAGCTTTGTGGTTTCTTCCTTTGCGTATGTAATGTTCAAAATTGAAAAAAAGAGATTATTTTGACCAAGACGACGACGAGGATGGCGATGATGATGCTGATGAGTATGTTGGAAGCAGTGTTGGCTGTGAGAAGGAGTATTACATAAGAAATACGATATTTGACTGCTGAAAACAAAATCTCTCTTGAAAAAAAATATTTCTTGGAGCAGCTTGATTTCTTGAATTACATCAACCTGCGGTATACAGCAGATATCCTTAACAATCAAAATGATGAGGAAGATAGCAAAACGACGTGATGATACCCTTTGAAGAAGTAGAGTAACAGACGAGTCTAAAAAACTATCAGGCCTGATGGTAGTAAAAACTTGAATTTCTTCATACGCTCTTTTTTATTATTACTCTTCTTTTTTATATTGACGCTTTATTTGAATGTCGCGTATGTATAGGTATACATATATTAAGCGCTCAAGATGAGATGAATCTTTTAGTAGACTGATAGTGTTGAAACTATATATAAGGGCTGTTGTTGGTTTATTTGGTTGACAGAGAGGAAAAGGGACATAAACACGTTATAAAGTGTAAATAATTTTTTAGTTACTTCTGGTGTGCATGTTGCATCCACTTCAGATGCTCGGAGGAAACTAACAATCCCGTCGTAGGTTTCACTAGTCCTTATATTTTCGAGTATTTCCCTTTACTACACACACAAGCACATTGCTCATCCGAGTATCCGACACCACAGAGGAGTTAATGCACCGTGTATGTAAATATACATACATACATACATACATACATACATACAACATACATGCATGCATAAAGAAATTCTACATAAGCTCGTTCTTGTACCAAATGGTCATTATATTGCACGTAAATAATGCATGCAGCTCATGCTTGTCGTTTATATAAATTCATCTCCTTTACAACTCCCTTCTTCTCGTCTCTCTGTAACATTAATACTAGTCTCGACACAGCACTGTATTATTATTATAGCTATTATTATTATTATTATTAAATTCTCATTCCTTTCTTAAAAGGTATGACATTTGCTGTACCATCAGACTCTATGAATTTATTGCTTTACAAATTTTAAGCCTTGTACTTACACATAATGTACCGACTAGGAATATTATGTATGTTGTATAATATATATTACCTATTATATGACTTGTTTCTTAAGACGATGGAGGAGGTTGACGATTTCTAGTGAGAAACTATTTTATTTTTACATGACGTCCCTGTGTGCAAGCATACAAATTAAAATCCATAAAGATTACATGGTGAACTATTTAGACTTAAGTATCTCCGGAAAGTACTTACTACTTGCAGTTAAAAACGGATATGCTGACTTTATGGGGATTTGTTTTAATTTGTATTTAATAAGAAATAAGAGGAAAATAATAGCATGCTTATAGTAGTACTTGTTATATTCATTCGTCATCATGAAAAATGTTTGATGCGTAGGAACTGGGAACTTTTCTCAAATATTTTTCATTCCATTTTTTCATCCGTTAATTTTTCTGCAGGAACTTGGCTCATCCGTTGGATTCAATGATGGTAATAATGAGACAACAAAGTAATAC